>PVIH01001229.1:80000-173898 GCA_004025045.1 Sigmodon hispidus
GGTAACGAACTTCTAGTGGGGTGTGTGTAGTGGTGGTTTGAAAGAAAATGCCCCCCTGAAAGGAGTGGTACTATTAGGAGGTGGGGCTTGTTGGAGGAAGTGTGTCACTGTGGGGGCAGGCTTTGAGGTCTCTTTTGTTCAAACTTCCCTCAGTGTGACAGTCAGTCAACTTCCTGTTCCCTGAAGGCCAAGATGTAGCCAGCCCATCTCACTGCCATGCTACCCACCATGATGATAATAAACTGAACCTCTGAAATTGTAAGAGAACCACCCAATTAAATGCTTTCTTTATATGAGTTGTTGGGACCGGGTGGTGGTAGCACATACCTTTAATCTCAGTGTTATACCCAAGTAATGAGCTCCCTAGAGATCACCAGGAGTCTGAGATTGTATACAGAAGCAGAGTCTTTATTGCAAGCTCAAGCTTGGGATTTCTGTCTGTTTCAACACAATGGTTGGATCAGGGATTGCCTCAAGCTCAGGTGAGACACGGTTTTTAAGGAGTAAAGAAAGGGGCTAGGGGAATTCCAGATTCAGATGGGGTTGAACTCCTGATTGGGCAGGAACGAGGTAACAGAAGTTTTGTCAAACAGTCATTGGTACTGTCAGCTCTGCAAGGAAATTGGCAATCTATAAACAAATTATGTGAGTTAACCTTTGTGTTCTAGGGCATGCAGTACTTGTCTCAATTCTGAGTGGACCCCTGCAGGGGACAGTCTGTGGCTTTTCTTGGCTATTGTAAGGGTGAGACCTAGCCCCAGTATTGTTAGTCTGTAGCCTGTCATGGCTGCACTGGTGTTAAATTAGGCCTCTTCACCAGCATTTGAGAGGCAGAGGCAGGCAGATCTCAGTGTTTCCAAGGCCAGCCTGGTCTACAAAGAGAGGTCCAGGACAGTCAGGGCTACACAGAGAAACCCTGTCTTGAAAAACAAACAAAGAAACAAACAAAAAGAGTTGTCGTGGTCATGGTTTCTCTTCACAGCAAGGAAAACCTCAACTAAGACAGTACCAGGGACTGGGATGCTGCTATAATTGGTCTGACTATGATTTTGTTTGGAGTAAAACAGACTTTGGGACGGTAGATTTAAAAAGTAGTTAAAATTTACCTGCTTAATACTAGAGAGTGTGGCAGACAGAGGTGCTGAGTGTGATCTAATAACCTGGGGCTCCTTCAAGAGGTTTCAGAGGAGAAGTCTTTTAGTATGTTGCCTAGAGATTATTCTTGAGATATTTTGGTGAAGGAAGTGGTGGCATTTTACCCTTGTCAAAAGAATCTGCCTGAGGCTAAAGTGAAGAGTTTTAGATTAATTCCTTTGACAGAGAAAATCTCAAAACCACCTATATAAACTGTTTTGTGGTTACTAGTGTTAACTCTAATGAAGATATATAATGAAAAGGAGCAAGCTACACAAGGAAAAATATTTAAGGAGAAAAAAGGCACCAGAAAGTGGAATGGAGCTAAATCTTGTGTTCAAGGAGATAAACAGATTAAGAAATGAAATAAGAGTGGTAACTTTGGAGTAAGGCCCCACACAGCTGAATTTCTAACTTGTAAAAAGGAATTATAGGAAAATTTAGAGTCAGGTGGTAGTGCACAGCTTTAATCCCAGCACTTGGAAGGAAAGGGCTGGCAGATCTCTGACTTCCAGGCCAGCTTGGTCTACAGAGTGAGTTCCAGGACAGCCAAGCTTAGGCAGGGAAAGGAATCTGGTGAATGTAATTGAAGGAGAGGGCCATGTTCCAGCCCCCAGTAAGCATCAGAACTTAGCAACCTTGGCCATGTGGTTCTGACTTTAGAATTAAGGATAGAAGAAGGGAGTTATGGAATAAAGCCACTGAGGTCAGGAATGTGTTAAGGGTGTTCCTGAATGGAGACCTAGAAGAGAGGCCATTGCATGAAGCTGTGAACGTGAAACCTGCATTACCTTGGAGAACTCAAAATGTTAGAGATGCCAGAGCCTTGGGATGGATGCCTGCTGAGGACAGCTGCTAACAGGGAGCGGAACCAGCCCAAGAGACAGAAGTGTGTTGCAGTCAGCGAAGCTGAAAGGAGCCGGAGATCTGAAGAACATTTTGACATCAGGCATGGAGATGTAGAGTCTGGAGTTTGCCCAGATGGTTTTCGGTCTTGCTTTTGCCCAGTATTTCCTCATTATGCTTCCTTCCTTGCAATTTGGAATGGTAATGTATATCCTGCGTCCTTATATTAGATGTATGTGATCTGCTTTTTTATTTTGATTCTTCAGGGTGACTACAGTTAAGATGTTGCCATGGAACTCAGAAGAGACTTTGGACTTTGGAATGTTCGGGACTATTATAGACTACGGGGACTTTGAAGTTGAACCAAATACATTTTTGCACTATGACATGGCTATAAGCCTGTGGGGGCCAGGGAGTGGAATATGGTGGTTTGAAAGAAAATGGCCCCCAGCGGGAGTGGCACTATTAGGAGGTGTGGCCTTGTTGGAGGAAGTGTGTCACTGTTGGAGTGGGCTTTGAACTTTCTTTTGCTCAAACCTCCCTCAGTGTAGCAGTCATTTGACTTCATGCTGCCTACAAGATGTAGGGTTCTCAGCTACTCCAGCACCATGTCTGCCTGCATGCCACCATGCTCCTCACCACAATGATAATGGACTGAACCTCCTCCGAACCTATAAGCAAATAGCTCCAATTCAATGTTCTCTTTATAAGAGTTGCTGAGCAGGAGAGATGGCTCAGAGGTTAAGAGCACTGACTGCTCTTCCAGAGGTCCTGAGTTCAATTCCCAGCAACCACATGGTGGCTCACAACCATCTATGATGACATCTGATACCTTCTTCTGTATACTGTATACATAATAAATAAATAAATCTTTAAAAAAAAGTTGCTAATGCACAAATTCTATTTGGTATTATAATATAATAAACCTGGAGCCAAATATTGGGGAAAAGCTGACATAGTAGAGAAACAGGGAACAAACCACAGCCAGTTCTCACCCAGCCAACTCTTCAGACCTGTGTCCACCAATCCTCCGACTCTAAGCCTCTCTCCTGCAGCCAACAAGGGAAGCTGGACTCCTCCCTCCTCTCTCTCTCTGCCCAGCTATCTCACTTCTTGGTTCAACTTTCCTAGAGCTAGGATTAAAGGTGTGTGCCACCACTGCCTGGCCCGTTAGGTCTGAATTCACAGAGATCCAGTCTGAGATGAAAGGTGTGGGTCATCATTCCCTGACCTTCTTGCCTCTGTGGGTGGCTCTGTCCTCTGATATTTCAGACTATTCTTACTAAATATACAGTATATCACCACAAGTTGTTGTGGTCATAATATCTCTTTACAGCAATTAAAAAAAGAAAAAAAACCTAACTAAGACTGGGGGGAAGGGGCCCCAGAAAGGAGGAAAATTTGGGTGGCACCATGCCATGGGCTGGGGTTTTCGGTTTCATAAAAAGGAGAAAATAAGTGGGGCATCAGCACTTATCTCTCTGTTTCCTGACTGTGGAGGCAATGTGAGTACCCCACTTATGCAGCCATGCTTTCCTGGACATGATGGACTGTATCCACCCCACCCTATCCCACTGTGAGCTAAGATAGACCTTCCTCCCAGAAGTTGCTATACCAGGTATTTGGTCACGTCAGTGAGAAAGTAACTGGTAGACTGGCCCAAGCTGCTTGTGTGAAGGTTTCTGCTTTCATTTCCTTGCTTCTTGCTTGCATTTCGCCTGATTTGTAATCTAGTCTCAACTTGATCATTCCATAATATACGCATATATTAAAATATCCATTTTAACCCATAAATATCTGCAATTATTTATCAGTCAAAACCAAAATAAGGGTTAGGGGAAATTGTTCAGTAGTTAAGAGCCCTTTCATCCCTCCCAGAGGACCACAGTTTGGTCCCCAGTGTCCACATAGGGATTATAACTGCCTGTAACTCCAGCTCCAGGGGATGCAATGCCCTCTTTTGGCTTCTCCAGACAGTGTACTCATGTAGAATATCCTCACACAGACACAGACACATAAATAAAAGAAAGAGAGGAAGGAAGAATATGCACCACACTATCTGTAAACTATACCATCTTGAGTAAAGCCCTAATACTTACAGAGACTGTGTACCCACCTATAAAATACAGTGAACAGTACTCACTGTTTTATGCTTAAAGCATTTTTTGAAATTTCTTTGAGAAAGCATTTCATGTAATTCAGACTTCAAATTTGTTATGTAGTCAAGGATGACTTTGAACTCCTGATTCTTCTACCTCAATCTCTTGGGTGTTGGTATTACAGGTGCATACTGCCAGACTGATACATGCAGTGATTTTGTACCATGAACATCACTGACCCTAAGATCCTTTTTATCTCCCTGCACCCTGTCCTCATGATGACTCTCTTTGCCCTCTACTAATCTAAGAAAGACCACTAGACTCATCCCTGAGGGTCCTTCTGGCCACCACACTCCACCATGCTGTCTTGCTTCTCAGAATCACATTTACTCAGACTTTTCAAATGTCTCATCCTCCAAGAGGCCTTTCTAAATTGGCTGAACTTTTATTTCCTTCTTCAGGGCCATAGTGTGTGTGTGTGTGTGTGTGTGTGTGTGTGTGTGTGTGTGTGTGTATGGAATTTAGGGCCTTGTCTATGTCAGGTGAGCTAAGCACACTACCTCGGAGCTACAGTCCTCACCTGAACCATAGTTGTGCATGTCTTTCTGTGTATAAGGATGTATGTGTGTGTCCATGTTCATGTATGTGCATGTGTGTAAGGTACATGCACAAATATATGCATATAAATATGGAAGCCAGAACACCAGGTTTTTCTTTTATTGCTAACTTCTTTCTCCAGGATCCAATGTCCTCCTGACTTCATGTCCTTTCTTATTATTGTTATTATTAATCAGTTTTATAAATACAGATTGCAGTCTCTGCTGCCCATATATTTCTGGGAGTGGGGCCTTCCACTTGAGAACAGTCGACTTACCAGCAACCAAACTCTTAACAAAGTTGACTCTCCCCTCTAGTAGCCAGCAGCTTTAATCAGTTCCTCAGCTAGTGTGGGAGTACCAACACCCCCTCCCCAATCTGAGCAGCTTGGTCTTCTGCAGGCAACCCAGCAGCCGTGAGTCCATGAGCACTGAGGTCCTGTCATGTCCTGAAGGCATCATACCATGCTGGTCCTTCCCAATCTCTGCTTCTTAGGATGTTCCCCACCACACACACAATGTTCCATACCCTTTTGGGGGAGCAGTGTGATAGAAGTGTCCTGTTTGTGCCTCATTTCTTTGACTTCTGAGCATGCTTTAGTCAAAGGACATTTCATGTGCAAACCACCCACCCATCACCAGGATGTATTTCCAAAGCTTTCCACCATAGTACACAGACACTCTAACCATGATGCAACTCTCCACACCCTCCCCTGGAATCTCTAATCCGATTTCTGTTTCTGTGTTCCTGGTAACAGCCAGGTGTTTCTTCGGAGTGGAGTCACACTGCATTTGTCATTCCATATTTGGTTCCCTTCATTGAACACAGTGTTTGTGAGGTTCTGCCATGTGTAGCAAGGATCAGAAAGCTATTCCTTTCCATGACTGGGTGCTATTCCATCACAAGGCTCATCTGCACCTCTGTCAATGGACACTCGGGTTACTTCCACCTTTTGATCCCTGTAAATAATGCTGTGAATGAGTGTGTTTGAATCTCTGCTTTAGGTCATGTTTTAAAAAGTGTGTGTGTGTGTGTGTGTGTGTGTGTGTGTGTGTGTAAGTCCAACCTAGCAATTAAAAAGTCCTGGATAAATATTCACAGAAAAAAGACTGAGAGTGGGAAAGACCTGTGCCTTGAAGGCATAACTATTTTAATATAATTTTTTAAAGCACTATATTCACCTGATTCAAAAGTTAGTAAGTCTCTCTCACACACACATACACACACACACTTTTTTTTTTATCTTCTTCCCATCATGGTTCCCTCTTCAACATCAGGTTTTGTGTGTGTGTTGTTTTTATTGTTGTGAGATAGGATCTCCAGTTCACAATGATCTTCCTGTTTCGGTCTGTCAAGAGTGGTTCTATGAATGAAATATCTTTCCTCTTTAACAGATCAGCTGTGCCTACTTGGAAGAAGCCATTGCATTGGGTATGGGGACTGTGCATTTTCTCACAGGAGGAGAGGGTGGAGAGTGTGGATTGGAGGAGGTTAACTGTCAAGGAGCTCCATCTATGAGGCTACGGGGAAACGGTCCATGCTGGCTTCCCTACACCAGCACTGCTTTAGGTCACTCAGGCACCTGTCAGTCAGTCATCCCTCACCCAATACATTTATTGGTTTCCAGGAGTGGACTCCAAAGGAAATGTGCTTTAATTTGTCATTAGGACCTTGTTAGGAGGCAGCTGATGCTGTTCACCCCTCCCTAGGGAAAGGATCCACACAAGTCACCAGACCTAGCACCATATTCATCTTGAAGGTGGTTCTGTCAGTACATAAAGATTTCTTCTCCATATCCTACTTTGTAATCGGAAGTTTCTCCATCCTGCCTAGCCCCAAGGTTCATTCCCACAGCCACTTAGTCCCAAATAATCACACAGAGGCTTATAGTAATTACAAGCTGTTTGATCTATGGCTCAGGCTTATTACTTACTAACTCCTATACTTTAAGTTACCCATATTTCTATATGGTAAATTGTGTTTAGTCACATAGTTTGGTATCTCTTTGCTCAGTGCAGCATTCTCCTCCTGCTTCCTCTGCCTCTGGCTGTCACCTCTGCTCTGCTTTTCTGCTTCCCGGATTCTCCTAGTCTGGTTGCCCTGCCTCTACTTCCTGTCTAGCTACTTGACTAATCAGAGTTTTATTAAACCAATATTTACAGTGACAAATATTTACAGGGTACAGAAGCATCGTCCCACAACACTAGTTTGCTTCTCTGCTGCTGAGAAAAACAGGACCAAAAGCAACTGGGGAGGAAAGGTTTATTGCATCTTACAGCTTTCTGTCCTTGAAGGGCAGTCAAGACAGGAACTCAGGGAGAAGAGGGGGTGGAGCTAAACCAGAAGCCAGAGGAGAGTGCTGCCTACTGGCTTGCCACTCGTGGCTTGCTCAGCCTGCTTGCTTATTATCATCAAGAATCCCTTGCCTAAGGATGGCAGCACTCACAGTTGGTGCAGCCTTTCCATATCAATCATTAATCAAGGAAATCCCCCCATAGACTTGCCTACAGGCCAATCTTACAGAGACATTTTCTTAATTAAAATTCCCTCTTTCCAGATATGTCAAACTTTGTATCAAGTTGACAAAAACAACCAGTACAACACCCCAGTACCACCTGTCCAGGGGTGTCCCCACCAACAGTGGCTGGATCCTCTCACAATCAAGAAAATGCCCCACAGATTTGCCTATGGGCCAGTCTGATGAAGACAATCCCTCAGTCTGTGGTCTCTCTTCCTAGATGACTCTAGCTTGTGTCAAATTAACAAAAACAAACAGAAACTGAAACCCTAAGAAGCCCAGCCCCCAATCTTACATAGCTGTGTAATGTTCTATTGTTTAGATACACCATCATTTTGGAACAGTGATGGGCATTTAGGTTGTCTCCAACTATCATCTGGCATTTACCTGGCTTCTGTGAGCAGCCTACAGGTACAATTTTGTATGTCTATGATCTTTGGGTCAATTTATCTCAGGACACTGAGGGGAGCATGAGTCGTGGACATTGGTCCTGTTTGTGTGTTTGCTTCCGGTAGAGCTGACTCATTGTTTTCCATGTGTCTGGGATAGTCTTGGACTTTCTGGTTCAGTGGTTTTTTAGAAGAGACTGTGAGATGGCTCAGGAAAGCGAGGGCCTTAGAGGAGCCTCTGATGGGAATGACAAAGCACCAGATTGGAAGTGGGTTGGAAGTGGAAAGGAATGGGGTCAGACAAATGCATATTCAGAAGTGTGATGGTCAGAGAGCTGAGTTCTAGGCCTGATTCAACCAACCTGAATTGGGATGAGGGTTGGGGAGGGTGGGGCTCCTCTCTTGGGGCACCTCACTTTGACATTGCCTAGAATGACTCAGAGCAGGACCCTGGAGTGGATGTTGCCAGCCTGACCTGGGCAGCCTCTTTCTGGCACTTGTGGAGGGGACAGGCCATGGAGTGGCTACCCACTCTTCAGTGCAGAGAGTCTGCACGTGCTGTGCTGTGTTATGTGTGTGGGTAATGTGTCTGTGTGTGCACATGTGTTGGCATGCACATGCCAAGGAACTCACGCAGAGGACAACCTCCAGACCTAGTCCTCACTGTCTACCTTGTTAGGCTTCATTATTTATTTATTTTTGTTTAAAATTTTAAAAAATTGATCATAGATTCTTTTTCCCACACCATATATTCTAATTATAGTTTCCCTCCCAACTCATCCCAGTTTCTCCCCACTCCCCCCCATCCAGATTCACCCTTTTCTGTCTCTCCTTAGAAAACAAATAGGCAGCTGGGCATGGTGGCACATGTCTTTAATTACAACACTTGGGAAGCAAAGGCAGGTGGATCAAGCTGGTAGCTACCTCCAGCCATCCTCTATATGGCCTAGTGTTATTGTGACTAGGAGGTATTCTGTGTGCTGCCAAAGGAGAAAGGTAAACACCAACCCACCTACAAATCCTTTGATCTACAATATTGTCCTGCCTGCAAGATGCACCAATGCAATGGTGGTACAAAGCTTATGGGAGTAACCAACCAATGTCTGATTTGACTTAAGAACCATTCTGTGAGATGGAACGCATACTGGAGGCTTCTTAATTGTTCAAGAACCTGAGAGGAGATAATCCAGGGACTGAGGGTAAAACCAAATAACAGAATAACTTCTAATGACAATCTACTGCACTCTTTGTTGATTTTTATTTTGAAATATTTATTTATTTTTATTTTAGGTAGGTCAGTATTCTGCCTACATGTATACATACCTCCCACCTTTCTGTAAAAAAGCAGGGATTACACATGTTCAGCTGCATCCAACTTTTACATGGGTGCTGGGGATCTGAACATTTGCAAATGTATCCATTGAACCATCTCCCTAATCCCTGTGTCTGTGCTTCTTGCTCACATAAACTGTGTTCCCTGCTTCTCGGCTCCACCAATAGCCATTCTCTACTGCCATCATCCATTCTTTTTTTTTTTTTTTTTAACTTTATTTATTATTTTTTATTTATTTATTTATTTGCCTTGGTGTTTGCCTGGAACTGGAACTACAGACAGCTGTCAGCTGCCATGTGGGTGCTGGGAATCGAACCTGGGTCCTCTGGAAGAGCAGACGGTGCTCTTAACCGCTGAGCCATCTCTACAGCCCCGCCATCATCCATTCTTAATCATTTACCAAAGCTGGTCGGGTGGGGATCCTGGCACGGATGACCCCCCACCCCCGCCCCAGTTTTGAGACTTACTAGCCTTCTGAGGTTGATCTGGGACTTGCTATATATAACTCAGGCTCTTCCTGAACCCCGATCTCCTCCCTGCCTTTACTTTCCAAGTGCTGAGATTACAGTCCTGCATCATCATACTATGTGTGGTATCTGAGCCTCTTTGACTACAAAGACCCCAGATTTGTCCGTAAACACAAAGGAAATGATCTATAATCCCAGTATCAGGAGGCAGGGGCAGGCAGAGTCCTAAACGACCCAGGTCTATAGGGAATGGATGGGGGATCGGAGAGGAGGCTGTACTGACTGACAGATCACAGCGAGTCACAGTCTGAGTCTGCTTTTATGAGTGTGGCATAAGACTGTGGAGCTCCATGTTCTTATCTGTAAAGTGAGAATAACTAGATGATAGACAGACAGAAATACTGAAAGTTTTTCAAGACTCAAATGAGGGTTCAAGTATTTATAAATTTACTTATAGAAGAAAACAGAGACTGTGTCAGTGAGCGATTCCTCCTCACAGTGTCCTTCAGGAGTTCCTCTTTAGTCAGGGTGTGGACAGTTCCAGTAGCTCAGGGTCTGCATCTCTGACATTAGGTCAGAGTGGTAGAGTTACAGCTGAGTTACAAGGTAGAACGCTTGCCTGCATGCGTCAAGCCTGGGCTCAGTTTCCACCAGTACATCAGTTGGGCAAGCTGGTACAAGCCTATACTCTCCGCACTCAGGATGTAGCAGCAGGAGGAACAGAATTCAAGGACATCCTCCACTACATTGTGAATATGAGGCCAGCCTGGGCTTCACGAGACCCTACCTCGAATGAGTGAGTGAGTGAGTGAATGAATGAATGAATGAATGAGCTAGCAAACAGGCCGGAAGTGACGTGCCTATAGGAGTGACCCAGAGTAGCAGTCCTTACCAGAAGACAGCATTTGCCTGTGCTTGCTGCTGTCCACATCCAGAAAACTTGAGGGAAACCGAGCATCCAGCGGTGCTGACCCCTCCCCTCCAGGCCAGTGCCACTTCCATTGGCTCCAGTTAGAGAAACAAGTACCCCTGGGTCGTGGAGTAGGCCATGGTGAGGGAGATATTCATGAGTGAGAATTAACTAGTATTCTTACCGCAGATATGTATAGTAGCGTTTGGGAGCGGGGAGGAAGATGGGGGAATGTTCTGGAAAGGAAGGAGAAAGGAAGCAGCACCCACAGAAACCTAACCACTGCCTCTTCTTCTTCCTTATCCTCTTGTCTTCCCAGGGTTCCCAACCAGCAAGTCTTTCCAGATTGTCAGCAGAGCCAGGGCCACACCTCAGCTCCACAGCCCCTTGGAATTTATGGATGTGGTTAGCTACCGTGTTTACTCTTTGCCTGGCTGTTTTGTTAACCTTCGCTTCCAGAAGCTGGACTGCCCGGAAGAAGCTCTGTTCCCTGATAGCTGCCACTTCGTCAGATGGCAGTGGAGGGTCAGAGGGTTTGAGCTCAGGCTTCACGGGCAGTCAGGTGACCGTCTTAGTGAGTTTAATGGAAGCAGAGAGGGCAGAAGCACTTATGTAGATGCCTCCCCATTCCCTAAACACTTCAAATGCTTCCATTTGGCAGGAGCGATGGCTTGATGCTCTTACAGAGGATCTGAGTTTGGATCCAGGCACCCAAGTTGGGCAGCTCTCTACCACCAGCTCCAGAAGATCTGACGCCGTCTTCTGGCTTCTTCAGGCATCTGCATTCACATATACATACACATGCACATAATTAAAAATAAAATAATAAAATCTTTAAAATGCTTCCTTTCTAAAAGTGTAGATTGTTGAGATTTCTGTCACCCCTACCTTGCCCAGCTCCTGACTATTACCTGTTTTCTTTCCATTTGCTCACAGGGGAGTATACATGTTAGTGTGCACCTGTGAGGTGGGCTAGCAAGATGGTAAATGTGCTTGCTGCCAAGCCTGAAAATTTGATTTTAATTACCAGGACCCATGTGGTAATCCCAGCTCTTGAGAGGCTGAGGTTAGGAGGATCATGAGTTCCAGGCTAGCCTGGGCTACACAGTAAACGTTAATCTCTAAAACAAATAAACTACTACTCCCACCACACACAAACAAAAAAACAAAAGAAAGGAGTAATTATTATGTGCAATAGTTAGGAATCACTCAAAGCCATGTTGAATTAAAGAAACCACATTCCATCAGAGACATGCTTGTGACTCGGCTTATATCAAGTTCACACACAGCAGAGATTAATCTCCAGCCTTGGTATTAGGGTGGTTACCATTACCAGAAAAGGTAATGATGGGGCACGCAAGAACCGTGCGCCATGTGCTTTGGGTCCCTGCTCAAGCTCAGGACGCTGAAGGGCAGGGTACTTTGAGCCTCTCCAAGACCTATCATGTCCCAGTGCTTAAGACCAGGAAAGTCAATCATGAGACTCATTCTGAGAAACACAAAGGACTCCGTAGGCCCAGGAGGGCTTGATAGCCAGCTTCTCCCTTGGCCTGAGCTGAGCTGGGCCTCCTAAAAGGCTGCTCTCAGCTAGTGTCACAGCCTCCCAGGCACCTGCGCAGCCCACGCTCAGGCAGAACTTCCTTGGGATCCGAGGTCCATGGAGCTTTACTATTCGTGGGAGAAAGAAATGTGAGGGAGATAAAGAGGCACACAATGCCTGCCTGAGTCACTCACAGACACCCAGAAATGGGAGCAGGCATCTGATGTGAGTGGGGCAGATGGCCGCACACTGGAAAGGCAGGAACCAGATGTTGCAGGTGGGTAGTGGGTGGCATGTTATCTTCTAAGATTTGGGGGCAGGGAAGAGCTGGGTACTTTGGGGAAATTGCTTTGGTTTTTCTCTGGAACTCAGGTTTGCGCAGTTGGGTTGGAGGAAGAACTCAATGGCCTGGCACTTGCCTGTCGTAAGTTCTCATCCTAAAACAAAATACAAAACCAAACTTTGGAGGAATAAATAGGGGTGCTCCAGCCTAGGGGAGCAGAGCTCTGGGGATGCTGGGCAAAGAGCTGTCCAAATGTTAGCACTCTCCTCTTGTTCAAATGGGTGCTTTGCCTGTCGCTTACAGCAGACCAGCCCTGGGGCCCTGCCCTCAGCTCTGCCCTCAGCTCTGCCCTCAGCTCTACCCACCCTCAGCTCTACCCACCCTCAGCTCTGCCCCCACCTTCTGTTCCTCAGCCATTTCCTGTCCAAAAGCGCTCTCTCTCTCTCTCTCTCTCTCTCTCTCTCTCTCTCTCTCTCTCTCCACCCTTTTGTCCTTAGAGAAGCAGATTTTTTTTTTTTTTTTTCTGGCCAGGATCCCAGCTACCCAAGATTGTATGAGTCTTGGGCATCATCTCAGTCTTTGTCCATGTCAAGTGTGTGGAATAGTCCCAGCAGCTACCACTAGACCACCACACTCACTTTTTTCTTTCTTGCTTCTGGGGTAAGGGTCTGCCAAGGCACCAAAAGCCCTCCCCCTCCCCCTTTTCTTGTGCTAGGCATGGAACCCAGCACAAGCTATGCATGTGCTCGACACAGTAACCTCTCCAGCCCCTTCAGGAGTCCTGTCTCCACCTTCTGATCTACACAAGTCAGTCATGACCTCTGCCCAGACGCTGTGGTTCATCACAGGCCTCAACAAAGGACAAACCCTGGACCTGGTCCCTTCTAAAGCCAGCACACAGGAGGTTCTCAGAATGGTGCACACAAGGGGACAAACCACAGAAGAGCGGCTCTGAGGAAACACCCAGTTCATTTGCATACATTAATCCTTCAGAGAAGTGACAGGCTGGTGAATGGTGGTGAGGGCAGGGGTAATATGGGCATCTTGAAAGCCTTGGACTGGGACAGGGTGTGGAGACCTAGTGTCCCAGGACATAGAATAGAACTGAGGTGCCCAGTCTGAGACATGTAAGGGCCTCCTTCTAGTTCATGCCTTGACACCTCTCACAGCTTCTGTCTGTAGCGCCATACTGATCTCCATAGTGACCCCATTTGCACCAGCAGTGAATAAGGGTTGCTTTCACTAGAAATGTTAGAGACCTTCAAGGTCTTCTGGAAGGCGCTTTTCAATGGCAGAAAGGTGACTCAGGGTCATGAACAGACTGGACCTTTTGCAGTAACACTGGCTACTGTGGGCTAAGCAATACTCCTGACTGACACTGACATATGAACCTATCTTTCCTCGGACATTACAGAGCTGGGACATGGGGAGAATGATGGCTTTTAAACTGTCTTCCTAGATAACCAATCAGTTTACACTTCTGTGCCTCAGTTTCCCTGTCTGTAAAGTGGGATCTAGGAACATCCTGGGATGTGTCTATGAAAATTAAAAGACACAGGGAAGGCAGGAATAAAGAAGGTGCCTCATGAGTGAGTGGTCATTACTATTTATCTAGTGTTAGGAGCTTTCTATGTTACCCAAGCTGGCCTTGAAGTTCCCAGCCTCCCAAGAAGCCAAATACTATTAATAACATTCTAAGTCCTAATCTGTACAGGAAACCTTCTGGAGTGTGGTATCAATGGGACATAATTGTCACAAAGTGGCACTTTTTTTTTTTTTTTTGAGACAAGGTTTATCTGTGTATATTTCTGCCTGTCCTGGAACTCACTCTGTAGACCAGGCTGGCCTTGAACTCACAACAGATCTATCTACTTCTGTCTCCTGAGTGCTGGGATTAAAGGCACAGCTACCACCGCCCAGCTATAAGGTGGTGTTTATGGTAAAGGCTGGTCATACATGAAGTGGATTGGCTGCAGATAAAAGTTGTGCATCCAGGGTCCTTTTAAGAGTGCTGCTCAGGTTGGAGACTCTGCTTTTGAGCCCACAACAAAGGCAGCTTCATGGAGAGAGGCCAGGGAGATGGAGCACACAGAGAGTCCTTGATTCCCAGCACCAAGCCAGTATGGAGCAGAGCTCCATGGTGAACCTGGAGGCTGGAGGGCTTCCTGTCCTCTGGAATAAGAGTATTAGGATCCGGTTATAAGGTAACTTATGTAAATAAGCCTAAAGGATTAATATGTGCAAATGAGCTTGTAACTGAACCTCCTTAGGATCACAGACCTGTTCTTTTTCTCTAGGTGCCCAGGGGGCTTCCCAGCAAGGAGACTGGTGCAGTGGTTCATGCGATTTCAGTACTTGAAGGTCAAGGTGGAAGAACTGTGACTTTCTCAGGAATAAAAACGGAGAGGGAGAGAGAGTATTCAAAAGGGCAGCCATCAAAGTGTTAGCTGAAGTTCACTCCAGGAATAAAATAATGCCCATTCAAATGCCTCTTCTTTACGGTTTGTTTTCTCTGGCTTCACGCCCTTGATTCCATGTTACAGGTGAATGGAAGAGCAAGTGGGTGACGTCAACAAAAATGAATGAAAACAAAAAGACTCAAGTTTAGTTACCTTGGGGATGAGACCTGAGCAGAGCAGGAATCCCTGCTGCCGGCGCACGCCATCTAAGCATCTTGGGACAGATGTTCAGCAAGGCTCCTCACTTGTCTTATTTATTTTCTTTGTTCTTGTGTGTTTGTGAGTGTGTGTGTGTGTGTGTGTGTGTGTGTGTGTGTGTGTGGTATGCATTCTTACCTGTGTGTAAGACAACCTCACTGTCATTTCGCACCTGTGTTTTGAGTCAAGAAATCTCATTGGCTTGGAGCTTGCTGATTGGGCTAGCTAGCCAGGGAGTCCCAAAGATCTGCCTGTCTCTACCTTGTCAGTGCTGGGATTATAGGTGTGTTCTACTGTGCTCAGTTAATGAAAATAAATAAATAAATAGAAAGAAAGAAAAGGACGTGACGATTCCTAGGTATGATGGAGGAGAAACTATTATAGATATGTGGAAGAGCATAGTCAGAGGCAGGGACATCTGGAAGGGCCCTGAGTGGACATAATCCTGAACTATGTGTGGGGAAGGGGCAGAGAGAGGCTCTGGAAAGAGGGGAACCAGATGTAGCAGCCAGGATATCTCAAAGAGGAGAAGCAACCAAAATGGCTGGATTGTATAGGAAAAGCATCTGGGGAAAGGGCTGCCCAGCCCCTGGGCTGGTTAAGTTTAAGGTGGTGGGGGCAAGCCATACCCTGTAACAGGTAGAGACTGAGGGATGCTGGGGAAACCTGGAGGCCAGGTCTGTTTTGATGTTAATAGGTACCTTGGACCACTAGTCCAAGGTTTGAGACTTAACACTCAGTCTAGTTTTTTATGTGGATTTGAGGATTGAACTCAGGTCTGTCTCCAACACAATTCAGAGAAACTCCCCCGACTTGGGGTAGATCTCTGCAGTAGCCCCAGGCCCAGCTCCTCACCCCCCCCAGAGGAGAGACAGTCTAATAAGGGTTTCAAGTGACCATCTCATCATTCCCGAGTTCTCTCCCTGCTTTCAAACTGTCTGGTCTCTCCATTGCCTAAGGTTTTCAAATGCCAGCTTCTGGCTCCAAACCCTACATGTTTTCCAGTTATTCCCTCTCGATCCTAACCTCCCCGCTTCCATTGCTAAGCATACTGACCACTAGTTCATGCTGCAGTGCAAAGAATACCCAAAGTGCATTAACATTCACAGACACACAGACACACACACACAGACACACACACACACAGACACACACACACAGACACACACACACAGACACACACACACACACACACACACACACACGGCGGGGGGGGGGGGAAGGGGGGGAGAGAGAGAGAGAGAGAGAGCTGAGAAAAGCAGCTTAGCAATGGTTTTAGCAACTCATCATCTTGGTGCTGTAGCTTGGGTCTGAAGCATGCTCCAAATACCCACATGTTAAGGGCTTGGTCCCCAGCCAGAGTGCAATTGAGAGGTAGTGAGAAGTGTAAGCTTTCTCTGGCAAGTGCTCTGTGATAAATCTCTGTGCTGACACAAACCCCCAAACAGCAGGCAAGTCATGATGGTTGAGCCCTCTGAGGCTGTGAACCAGACTAAACCTTTCTTCTTTGAAAGTTGATCTACATCAAGTGTTTCATTAGAGTCACACATATTGACTAATATACTTGGCAAGTCAGTAGAAAGGAGAAAGGATCATGCTAGAATCATAAGATCAGGCTCCAGGCTTAAGTTTTAAATCCTTGGCTGACCTTGAACAAGTCACACTTCCTGTTTTCTTGTTTTGTGGGCTGTCCTGGAAATGCTGAATTGTACCCAGCTCAGCCTCCATGTGTTGTGTAGACTGTCCTTCATCATGCTAGCTAGGCCACATTTGACAATGACGTGCCCTGGTGTTCCAGCTAGCTTCTAATATAGCTGAGACTATTCTGCTCCCAATCCTTGCTTCCCACTGCCAACGACCCAGCTGCTGCAGCAGCACTCCTCAGCCTCCAGGGAGAAGGATGCTTAGATACTGGGTACAGGAATCATGCCCTCCAGAGAAATTCTAGTGGCTGCAAGTGCCAGGGATCGGGGACACGACCTTTCACTTGGCCATAACAGAAATGTCTCCTTTACCTGGTTGCCCTTGAGGTAATGGACAAGAGCTAACACTGCACAAGGGAGGTGTCTCTTGGGTGCCAGCCTAGGATAGCTACTTGCAAAATGAGGATGCTGCTGTCTGGGAGATTACAGGAACAGCCTTTACTGGGGGTTACCAAAGCTCCCTTGGATGTGACCTATCCAATATGTCCTTTGAGACGCTTAGGAAGACACTAACGAACTTTACTGGTCATTATCATTCTCAGGCCCCAATGTCTTAACCTTTTAAAACAACAGCAATAATATTAGCCGCCTTACTGGGTTACTGGGGACTTAGTGACCAGCTAGACGATCTATAAGATAAATTTTTGCTCACCTATGACTACTATCACAAGAAGGGACAATAGGAACAAGCGAGTGCAGCCTCCATTTATGGCTGATGCCAGCTCTGAATAAGCCCAGGATTGCCTCAGTGGGAGAGAGGTAGCCTGAGTCCTTTTTCAGCCTGCTGGCCAGGACAGAGTGTGCTAAGATACTTATCTAAGACCCAGGATGGGGCTCTAGTTCAAGGTTTGTAAAGTACACCTTCGCCTGGGCTGCAGCAGCTGCCAACCCTGGCCAGGCCTTCTGGTGATGAAATGTGCCCACCCTGGGAGGATCCTATTAGCCCCTGCTATGGCCACCCCACCCTGCCCCACCCTGCCCCACTAGAGAAGCTCAGAACAGCATGTCTCCTTATGAGTTTTAGCCTGGCCCAGAGCCCAGGGTCCAGGTGCCAGGGTGGAGGGTCAGGCAAAGGGAAGGAGCCAGGGGACTCCACTGGCAAACCCAGCCCGACCCTTGACAAGCTTCATGGCCTTAGACAACCCTTCCTTGTCCAGAGTTTTGTTTCAGGTGGGTTCAAAGGTCCCTTTCATCTGAGGGAAGGGCTCTCCTTTCCCACTCTGGGGAAAGGCAGGAGTCTAGAAGCCCCTGTATTTTGTCCTCCACTTTCTGCTAAGAAAACTGGAACTGTTTTTCTCTCTTCCTTCCTGTCTTCTTGTCCCTGCTGCCCACCTCAGGGTCTTATGCATCCCAAGAAGGCTACCATCAATGATGGCCTTAAACTCCTGACCAGTTCTAGGCTCACATGCCCGTTTATGAGTCCTGCTGGGGATCAAACCCATGATCCTGTGCATGTTAGGCAAACACTCTACCAACTGAGGCACACCCCTAACTCCCCTCCTGTTTTCTCCAGATCTAGGTTCCTTCTGCTTCAGGCAACACATTTTCTTGAGGCTTCAGGGTTCAAGTGAGAACTTATAACACCTACAAATACCCCAACTCAGACTAGAGTGTCATGGCCGTTCTGAGGGAGTCAGGTGTGGCTCACCAGAGCAAAATCTGGAACTTAAGGGCCTTCCATGAGTCTGTCCGTGCGAGTGTTCCCATGAGTGGCTTGGCCAGCAGCCTGCTCGCCAGGCCACGTGGCTGGACTTTTGTGTTTATGCGCAGCTCCTGCCTGAATGGAAAGGCAACTCTGCACTGGGGCTTCTTGTGGACTGGGTGTCCTCTAGTCCCAGCTCATCTCACTGCTTCTGGCAAAGGTTCCAGTGGCTGTGGTGAGCAGTTGAACAAGGCCCAGCAGCCGTCCAGACTGTCCATAGAGCCTCAGTCATTACTGTTCCTTTTGGTTTGCGTCTCAGGCTCTCGGGGCTCACTCGGGAGCTGTGATTTTCCTATGGCTGAGTCACCTACTGAGAGACTGTAAAGTAGGTGATTAAAAACTGCTTCAGCCCTAGGATTTCCCACCTCTGTTTACAGGAATCCAGAGCAAAGACAGAAGTTCCTAGGGTGAGACCAGAGTCTCTGCAGGGGACCAAAGAGACTGTTCCCTTGGAGGCAGGTCCAGAGGGCCTGGCCAGGGCCATCTTGTAGTACTGCTCCCTGAAGAAAGGCCACACCTCCTTCGGACAAGAGCTCCCTGAGAATCAACTGTGTTTTCCTCATACTGAACTTCCCAAGGAATGAGTCCAGGTCTCCTTTGCTGGTGCTCCTGGACCTGACATCAGGAAAGACAATGAACGGTCCATGAGAGATCTCATTTCTGTCATGCGCACACCCTCTCCTCTTTCCTGTCTCCTTTGCTTAGGCAGACCACACTAGGCTGTACCCCTTTGCCTCCAGCCCCTCACCCCATCCCACACGTGTGCTCCTCAGGCTACCCTTTGTTCTTTTGTTCTAATCTAGAACCACTGGTACTCATTGACACGGGCAAAGGGCAAAGGTGGTAGACCTGGGCACTGCAGAGAAGGCCAGAGCCAAAACAGACTGGTCGGGACAAGGTCTGGCTGCCCCCTTCCATGTCCTCTCCTGCTGACTGCTGACCGAAGTCCAGAGGGGCTGGCTCTGGTCCAGTGGGAACGGAGGGGGATAGGGATTGCTTTGTCCAACCACAGGAAGCAGTAACAGGAAGGATTCTGGGAAATGCTCTTCTGGAACAGTTTCTATTGGCCGACATCTGCACTCACTATATACCTGGAGCACAGAGAGGTGAGTTCTGTGTGTAGCCTGCAGCTCTTTTGACGCAGAGCAGCAGCCATGTGCAGGGCTACCCTGGGGAACTGTGGGTGTTAAGGAATTCTGTGGTGTTTCTCCAACTTTTCCACCAACGTCAAAGAGGCCAAGCCACATTCCAGAAAGGGCTTGGCTCTATACAACCAACCCCAAGTCCCTGTGATAGTGGTCTCAAGTCTCTGTTCTCTGAAAGCTCACAGGTCAGCTTTGCATTCTAGTATATCACATGGATTTCACACAGTAATATATATTTTATTATTTAAATTTTTTCACTTATTTTTAGTTATATGGATGTGTGTGTCTCTGTGTGGCTATGTGCCCTGTAGTGCAGGTGCCTGGGGAGGCTGGAAGTATCAGATTCTCCTGGAGCTGGGGAGCAGCTCATTGTGAGCGTAAGAACAGAGCTTGGGTCCTTCGAAAGAACAGCCAATGCTCTAAATCACTAGCTTGTCTCTCTAGCTCCTATCATCATCCTTATTATTGCTGTTATTATTTTATTATAATTATCATTATTATTTGAGACAAGATCTCATTTATCTCAGGCTGGACTTCTAATCCTTCTGCCTCTACCTCCCCAGCCCTGGAATCACAGTGTGTGCCCTGTTACACCTAGCTGGTTATATGCCATGAGGAAAGAGCAACGAGATAACACTTATAGGTTACAAAGATTTTAATAATTTACCACTTAAGCGGGTCACTGATCGATCAGGGCTGCAGGACAAGGACTCGGGAGCCTTGTTTCTCCTGACAGACCTGAGCAGGAGCAGAAGCAGGGTTTATAGGCACAAAAATCACAAACATTTGTTGCCAAGTTACAGTTTCAATTCTCACCAATCAGGATTTAGAGATTAGGGGCATCCTTGAACATTCCATCATTGTCAACCAATATGCAATGCAAACCTCTCAGTCCAACCAATCAGATCGTCTGTTCCTTCTGTTGTTGGGAAGAGCCATGATGTTTTCAAAGAATTGAAGAAGCATAACAACCATTGTTATGGTGTAGGGAAAAGCTGGGTCAGCCATTGGAAGGTCCTAAGTGCCTCCTGGGAACCTAAACTTGGTTTTATTCTAAGAGAAAATGGAGTCTGAAGTCAAAATGGCAGTTCTGAGGCCAAGGTGTCTGCACCCTTCACCACCACACCCAGCTTATGCAGAAGTTGGAACTCGGTGCTTCCTACATTCTAGGCAAATCCTCTACCAACAGAGCTACATCCCCAGCCCCCAAATAATATTAGTATAAAATAATATATTCCTCACATTCTTTGAGTCAAATAGCTACTTAGTGTGAATCATCTTTTCTCTGTTTCTTATCTTTCCTCTTTCTGAGACTAAAATTCCATAAAGTCCAGACTGGTGTCCAGCTCATTATCTAGCCCTGTATGACCTGACCAATCTGTCTTTAGCTACTAAGTACAGACCACAGCACCGCACCACCACTTCAGCCCCCAATAGGGCTTATTTATCCTGTGTCTTGCTATCTGGGACAACGATGTCAGCTGAGATACACTTATTAAGGGACCCAGGAGAGCCTGAGCTGTCCTAGAGTGGTACTCTAGGTCCTCTAGAGAGCCCCAGCTGGTCCTCAACTGGTCCCCTTTCCCTTCCTTTGGTATGTCTGCTAAAGGAATTAAAGAACAGGTCAATAATTAACAGACAGGAATTAAAGAACTCCTCTCTGGGAGGCAGGTGTGGGAGGTCTGTGGTGAAGGACTGAGTGTGTCTTTTGTCTTCATGGCTTCTTCTTCATTCCTGTCCTAGCCTAGTGGGTCTCTGGCTCCATACTTGCTGGCTGAGGAGCTCTTTTGTTGAAGGAAGATTGGCTTTTTCACCAGGAAGTTTACTCATGGCTTAGACTCACAATAAGGCTGTAGCTTAAGAGACCTTTTGGTTTTTTAATGTTTGTTTTGGAGTTTGGTTTAGAGTTTTGTGGGGGTTTGTTTGTTCGTTTTTGAGACAGGGTCTGGTTGTAGCTCTGGTTGTCCTGGAACTCACTATATAGACCAGGCTGGGATTAAAGGCATGTATCATCCTATTGTTTATAAATTTAGGAGGTCTTGATAAGGTTGTGGGTGTGCACGTGCGGGTGTGATGACTCCTAGCAGTGGCTTTCAGGCATTTCCCTGGTCAGCGTGTGGACAAACCCCCAGGCAGTAAGTGCCCTGAGAACCAAGGTAGCTCTCCCCAGCTTCCCTGCCATCCAGCCTTGGTTTTTGTCTCCCAAATGCTTCTCAAAACTGTTTCATTTAACATAAAGTCGTTTTTATAGAGTGCTAATCTTCCTTCATCCTCTTGCCTTGGACACTTCCAAGGCTCCGAATGAAGTGCAGCGGATGCCCGCCTCTCCTGCCTCTCCCGCCCCTCCTCTGTCCAGTCAGTATCTCTGTGGCTTGCACATGCTGTCCTTTCTCAACACTACTGCTTCTCTCGTTTTGATTCTTGCTCATGCTGGTTTCTCCTTCCTCCTCGTCAGGGCTTCTCCATCTTTCAGGCCAGCATGACTCTCAGAGTGTTTAGCTTCTGTCTGAATAACTGTGGAATGCTGGCCCTCTCAGATATGAGCAGTCTCCTACCTTGGTGACCTAAAAATCCCCAGGTCTTTGGAGAGGCGAGAGGATAAGGCCACCTACCCATGACAGGCACATTAAAAATAAAGGGGTAAACAAGATATTTTATTTTAAATGGCCCATTGCCTTTTTCTTTACTGTACACTTTTCTAGAACCTTCTATCTAGAGATGGCTGTTTCTTCACCCCAGTGGAATGGCCCAATGCCTGGTCCAGAAGAGATGATTAGAAGGTGTCACTAAATGGCCTTGGTTATAAGCAAAAAAAAAAAAAAAGTGCCTTTTTCTCAATACTCATGGTTGAGGAACAGCTGCCTCATTGTGAGAGCCTGCAGGCACTAGAGGAAGCCACACAGACATTTGCTAAGATCTCAGTCAACAGCAACCATTAAAAAACAAACAACAGCAACAACAAAAACACCAAAGCAGTGAATGTTCAGATGATCTTAAGCTGAGTTTTCCAGTACCCTGCTGACGTCAGAAGACATAAACATGACCCCACTGAGGCCTGACTGAGGTTCAAATTCCTGGGAAAAATAAAAATAGTATTTTACTTCACTAAATGTTGTAATATTTTGTTAAATGACTGCATTAGTCACTTATCTCACTGTGGTAACAAATGTCTGACAGAAGCCACTTACAGAAGAAAGGCTTTGCTTGGCTCACAGTTCTAAGGAATACAGTCCACCATGGAGGGAAGACATGGTAGCAGAAACTGGCTGGTCATATTGTGTATACAGTCAGGAAGCAGGAAGAAGTAAATGCTAGCACTCAGCTTACTTTCTCCTTTGTATTCAGTCAGGGTTCCCAGCCTGTGTGATGGTGTTCTCCACATGCAGGGTGGGTCTTCTTATCTCAATTATCCCAATCTAGTAGCTTCCTTACAGACATGCTGAAAGATTTGTTTTTAGGGTATCTTAGTTAGAGCTTTTATTGCTGTGAGGAGACATCATGACCACAACACCTCTTATAAAAAAAAAAAAAAGCATTTAATTGGGGTGGCTTGCTTTTAGTTTCAGAGGTTCAGTCCATTATCCTCATGACAGGGAGCATGGCAGCCTGCAGGCAGATATGGCACTGGAGCTGAGAGTCCTATATCTTTCAGGCAACAGGAAGTCAACTGACTGTCACACTGAAGGGGAACTTGAGAAAAAGAGACCTCCAAGTCCACCCTCACAGTGACACACTTCCTCCAACAAGACCACACCTCCTAATAGTGCCACTCCCTTTGGGGGCCATTTTCTTTTAAATCACCACACCTGGGGATTCTAAATCCTGTTGCATTGACAAATCAACCATCACTATATATAAATTCCTTCCTCTTCTTATGCAAATCACTTGCCTTGTTTGAGAACAACTTTTTGGAGGCTAGAAGAAAAAAGAAAACTAAAAACATTGCTAGTTTTTACCTCTGGGATGGGTCCTTTTTAGAATTTGTGGCTCCGCTAACAGGACAAAGCACCAATGAGGGAGATTTTGACTCTTGGGCAAGAACAGGTTTAGTGGGAGGTACACTCATAAGTGAACCTCTCTACCTCTGCCATTCAGGAGACTGTAGATAGAGGGCAGGGAAAATAAAAGAGACTGGAGGGATGACACTAGCTGCTTTCAGAGGGCTCTACTTTGCTTCCCAGAAGCTACATGGTGGCTCACAACCAGCTATAACTCTAGTTCCAGGGAATCCTATGCCCTCTTTTGGCCTCCACAAGAACTGCACCCACATGGTGCACATAGAGATGTGCAGACAAACACCCATACATAACATAAAAGTAACTTTTTTTTTTTATGTGAGAATGAGATGCTTTCCAAGAATATGACCACCACCACTTTTTTTCACACCTTTTGAAGTGTTGTCATGGTACTGAAGAATATATCACTGGACACAAAGATGGAATTATAATGAAATTAGAAGCTATCTGGGGTAAGCTTGACAGCCATCTATACCTGTAACTAGTTTGATCCAGCCTAGTTCAAGAGGAACTACTGACCTTCAAACATTTTATCCTCTAAGATAAACAAGGTTAGGGTTGGGTAAGAATTGAGCTGGACCACTTACATGGTGCTCAGAGCAGCAAAAGGAGATGGGAGAGATTCTCTTTCCATATCACTGAGGCTGCACTCCAAACAAAGCTTGCATTTTAAAGATACAAGGACTATTCTGAGATGTAGTCTAGAATGCAGGTGGAGACCTCTCCTTCTGCACACAGAACTAAGGTTATGTGTGGTATGTGTCAATTACTTTTCTCATCAAAGTGACCAAAACTTGACAGAAACAACTTAAGGAAAGAGATATTTTCTCTTCAGCTCAGTCTGAGTGGGTAATGGTCTACTGTGGTGGCTAACATGGCTCCCTTAGGCTCAGTCTGAGTGGGTAATGGTCTACCATAGTGGCTGATGTGGCTCCTTTTGTGGTGGCACACCTCTGCAGAATGGCTTGTTTACATCATGGTAGATGATCTGAGACAAGAAGTGTGGTTGGGTTATACCTTTCTTTTTTTAAGGTTTATTTATTTATTATGTATAAAGTGTTTTGCCTGCATGTGTACCTGCACACCAGAAGAGGACACCAGATATCATTATAGATGATTGTGAGCCACCATGTGGTTACTGGGAATTGAACTCAGACCTCTGGAAGAGCAGCCAGTGCTCTTAACCAGCCTAGGGTTATACTTTTCAAGGCTGTTGTGTAGTTAACTTAATTTCTTCCAAGTTATAACACTCCTGCAGGTGGACATTCCTTTCCCACCCTCAAGTTTCCAAATCACCAACTTGGAAACTTAATATTAATTACAAATGCTCAGGCAATAGCTCAGGCTTATTACTACCTAACTCTTACATTTAAGTTATTTAAATTAACCCATATTTTTGTCTACGCTTTTCCATGCAGCTTGGTGCTTTTTCTCAGCACTGTGTATACATCTCGTTTTTTTTCTGCATCTGCTTGCAACTCCTCTTTGCCCTTCTCCTTCCCAGCATTCTCAGTCTGGCAGTTGGCTCTCTCGCTTAACCTTATTCTGTTCAGCTATTGGCCCATCAACTTCTTTATTAAATCGATCATATATTCTCACAGTGTATAGCAATATTCTACACATTCTTTCTTGGAAAGACACTTTTTAAAATTCTGGAAATTCTAAAGGGAGGCTTGTGAAGATTGAGGAAGTAGACAACTCACAAGTATTAAAAAAGTCCCTGAAACTGAAATATACAAGAATCATTCTTTCCTCAAAATTATATGAGCAATAAGGACCACTAAAAGCTGCTCTCAATTTATTGGAAATACAAGATATTAAGATTGGGCAAGCTTGAAGACATACTCTGATCTGTCAAGCTCTGAGCAAGTCATTCAGAGAGGTCCAGTGTCCCAGCTTTCCTGAGCTGAGACCACTTGCTGGGTTGGGCTTTCTATTACAGTTGCCTTTGAGTCATCCCTGCTCCTTGGCAGTTCCAAGGTCCATACTTCTGTAAGGAACCCCAGTAAAACTCACTGGTTTACCAAGTCAGACTTTGGTGGTTTCCTTACTTTAGTTTGAGATTGGCTTGTTCACATTTCCCAGCACCACACTACAAAGACCCACCCCAAGTGGTTTACATCAGCTAGGCCCTGTGTCTGAAAGGCTCCATCATGTCCTATAACAGTGACACCAGCCAAGAATGGAGAGTTCTAACACTGAGCCAGTAGGGGACATTTACATCCAACTATAGCAACATGTTTGTATCCTAGAAACTCAGCTTGTGTCCTAGGCAGGCTGTGCCTACCACACACACAGGCCTCCATGACTCCTTAGACATAAACCAGGCCAGCCTCAGAGAAAAACTCAATAAATCTGTGGTGAGCAGAAGGGCCAGTGAGTGGCAAGGAGTGATGACCTCAAGTCCTTCCACAATCTACTCCTCACAAGATTCTTGATCATGAAGTAAAAAGACATACATCCAGGGTTCTGGGAAAGGAGATGGGTGTCAGAGAGATAAATCATTGCTACGAGAGTCCCCATTATTCAGGACACTGCCAGCATGGCAGTACCTTTCCTTTAGGGGTAAATAGAGACAACTGGGGGCACAGTGAGCTAGAACCTAGGACCAGAAGATGATACAGTATAGAATAGAGTCTGGCACTCTGTATGACACTCTTCTGTAACTATTTACTGAGGTCAGTTGAGTGGAAATACACTGTCTGGGTGATCATGTGCACAGTGGTTGCTGGTGCCTAGACAGAGTACTGGGTTTGTTGATGTTTCTGGATATCATAGTAGAAACTTCTAATATTTTCCAAACCTTTCACTTGTCAGTCTTTTAAATCTGGTTACTTTGTCAAGTAGCTAGAAGACTACATTTCCCAGTTCTTCTTGTAGTGAGTCACTTCAGTGTGATTTTGTTCTATCGCTGAAATATAAGAAGCCTAGGAGGGGATGTATAGTGTGATACCTACTGTTCTCTTATTGAATGCAGACAAAATGGCTGGAGCTTACACAGGCATCATAAGCTATAAGGAGAGACAGAAAGGAATAACCTCAGTAGTTTAGGTGGGGGAACTCAGGAGAAAATGAGAAGTGGACAGACATCAGATGTAGCTGGTCACAGGAACATTGGCAGATACTGACCAGAGCCAGGCTGAGTGGTACTTGGATGGCAGATCTAATTGCAGAATTGCAGTTCCCACCTCCTCAGCCCCACCCAGAAGCCCCAGTGCCTGTCCTTGGAGACCTTTAATTCATAACTGTCAGGATTTTGGGGGGCTTACCCAATTCCTAAGGCTAAATGTGAGCACTGGACCAGAGGGCTAGAACCTCCAGCCCCAATCTACCTGTACCTTAGGGCAATGGGCCACTAAGAATCTCTGGAAATTCAGGCGGACAGTCTAGCACTCCCCAAGCTCAGAACAATGTCTCCCATGGTTTCCCATGTGTGTGAATAGTTAGAATTTTCACCATAGATTCCACAGAGAAGGTATGTTCTCATGGAAGAAAGGAGGGAAGGAAATAAAGGAAGAAGAGAAAAAAGATTAGCCTAAAACATTTTCATGACTGTGGCCAAGGAGGCCGTGGAGTACCATGAAATACTCCTTTATTAATCCCAGAAGTCAAAAGTCAAATCTCAAAAGTCAGAGGCTGGAGGATCTCTGTGAGTTCCAGGCCAGCCAGGGGGCTACACAGTGAGATTTTTGTCTCAGAAAACAAAACAAAAAGTGAAATAAAAACAGAGATTGATTAATTGATCAGTTCGAAATTCTCCAGGCTTTCTCAAGCCATCCTTGGCTTCCCTTTTCTAAGGCTTTGGCCTAGCACGTCCCAGGGCTAAGCCTGCCCAGTGAGCATTAGAAGACGATTCAGAGTGGTTTGGCAATGTAACACCCAGCTTCATCCACTTTCTTAATGCAGAGCTTTTACCTCCTTACTCAAGATGGATGCTGAAGTACCAACCATCACATTTATATTCTAATAAGGTTGGAAGACCGAAAGTCCAAAAGGGGGTGGCTGTCCCTTTAAGGACAATTTTCAGAGGTTGGTCACACAGCTCTGACTGAACTGGTAGACACTGAAACCCTTCCCTTCACACACAGCACATGAGCTGTTGCTGTGACCAAATAAACGGCTGCTGGAAACACACTAAGGGAGGAAGAGCTTTACCTACACCCAGGGTTTCAGTGGGATCAGACCTGGGTTCCTCACATTGTGGCCGTGGAAGAGGGGTGGGGAGGCTATTCATGCTTTGGCAGTCAGGAAACAGAGGGACGGGAATACAGGAAGGGATCTGGGCAAGATACATCACAAGAATATGCCCCAGTGACCTACTTCCTCCAAGTAGGCCCTCCTCCTGCCAATCAGTCACTACCTGCCATTAACACCATGTGATGTCATCAAGGGATGAGCCTTTCTGAAGCCCTCAGGATCTAATTGTTTCTGGAATGCCCACAGTCACCTTTAGGGATATGCTTGATTCACCCCCAAGTTATTTCTTTTTTAAATGATTTGCATTTTATTCTTAATTATGAATAAGTTTGTGTCTGTGTGGGTATGTATACATATGAGTGTCATTTCTTTAGAATCCAGAATAGGGTATCAGGTCCCCCTGAAGCTGCAGTTACAGGCAGTTGTGGACTGCTCAACATGAGTACTATAACCACAGAGCCATCTCTTCAGCCCACTACATATTTCCTAATCCAATAAGGCTGACTATTAAAATGGACCATTGCATATGGTGATCAGCAGTGAAATTTATAGTTGATCAGCTTTTTCTTTTTGTCTTCTTTCTTTGAGACAGGCTCCCACCTAGCCCAGGCTACCCTCAAGCTCACTATTTAGCTAAAGCTAATCTTGAAGTCCTGCCGCCTCAACCCCCTGAGTGCAGACATTTCAAGCGTGTGCCACCATGCCTCGTTTATGTGGTGCTGAGAATGGGAAGCTAGTCAACTTCTTTACAGACTGAGCTGTGTCCCCAGCCTGCTCTGGGCCACTCTTAGCACTTCTCAGTGCTGTGAGGCAGCCATTGTTTCCCTGAGGGGTGGATAGCTGTGTGGAAAGCACAGTCCTACCACCCGGATGGGCAAACGGCTGGGTTCCACGAATGCGTGCACGTGTTCAAGCTCACACAGGCAGGCCTGGCCTGGAGCAGGAAAAGGCCAAGCCAGAGCTACCGTTCTCCTCGTGGGCCCTGCTCTGAAATTAACGCCCACATCATGCTTGTGGTTCCCTGGGAAAATAACACAATCCCACGAGCAGTCAAAACAACAATATTTGTGTGGCTTGGTACCAGCCGTTGATCTCC
This sequence comes from Sigmodon hispidus, assembly GCA_004025045.1. Lineage (NCBI taxonomy): Eukaryota > Metazoa > Chordata > Mammalia > Rodentia > Cricetidae > Sigmodon > Sigmodon hispidus. The sequence goes on from PVIH01001229.1 coordinate 108,633, forward strand.
GCCCTCTAGGCTAGCTAGCTGTACCTGGCCCTGGGCTAGCTCCTCACTAACCCCAAGGCTGCCTTCCTTCAGCGCTCTGGCTCCTGGCCTGCTCTCCGTGGGACCCAGCATTTCCCAGTTCTCGGTAACCTCTAAGACGGAGAAGTCCTGGCTCTCCTTCAGCCCTAGATGATCTTATTTGCCATCCTGGGGTTGGAAGCCAGGGCCTTGCGCTTGCTGGGCAAGCCTTCAACCTCTGGATCAAACCTCCTGCTCTGCTCTCTCTCCCTCTCTCCCTCCCTCCCTCTTCTCTCCCTTCCTTCCTTTCATCTTTAAATTTTTGAAACAGGGTCTCGTGTAGCCCAGGCTGGCCTCTAAGACTCACTATGTAGCCGAGGATGACCTTAACTCCTGATCATATCTCGCGGTCCCAGGGCTGAGATGACAAGGCTGGCCGCCATACTGGCTTCAGGTGAATTTCCCTCTTGGCACCTTTTCTCCTCCTCAGGCTCTTCTCTTCCCTTTCTTCTCTCGCCCCCTGTTATTTCTTCCTTCCTCACTTCCTGCTCCTTCTGTCCATCCTTCTTTTTCACTTCCCCCATTTCCCTTTCTCACTCATGCCTCTCCACTCTTGACCATTCCTCCATCTGTATCTCAACTTTCCAAGGTTCTTCTAATGGTTCACCCAGAACCACCTTCTCCTTGCCTGCCTCACCGCACCCCACCACACCTAGGCAGACATCCCCTGTGCTCTCATGCCTCCCTCACGTTGTGTGAATGACTAGGGATAGCATGGCTGATGCCAGCAGTGCCCACTGTGGATTCCCGTGTGTTTTACAGGCCTCCAGACCACAGGGCTGGCAGTCAGTGCCTCTGCGTTCCCTGAGCAGACCCTGTTCATTTCCCTACCAGAAGTTGTCCCCAGCCTCACAAAAATCTCCCCTGTAGCTGACCTGACTGTCCACTACAGTTGCTTCTTCCTGGTCTTCCGTGTGTCACTTTCAACTCTCCAATTTGGCACTTTGAGTTGGTTACCAGATAAAACTGCTTGGGATCAGATCCTGTCTCAGCTTTGCTTCTGGGGAATGCAAACATCAGGGAAGGATGTTAGAGACAATGCTAGGTGCCGGTCTCAGGAGCCCCAAGCTTCACTGTCCCCTTCAGGGCCACCTTAGAATGAAACCCTTGCTCTCTGAGGACCTGTGGGCAGACCTGCTCCTTGTGTGGGACAGCAGAGTGGGTAAAGACTGGGGCATTTGTCCTCAATTCCTGGTACCATGAGACATCTTGGGTGCAGTGCTTTCCCAGAACGACTCCAGGAAACTTGGGATCAGTTGGTCATACCAACATTAGGTGACTGGCCCAAGGGCACAGAGATCGAATGATACAACACTGGAAGAGAACCCAGGTAGGATTGGGAGGCATAACTGCAAATTTTCCCCTGCTCCAAAGGACTTTGACATAAATGGCTTCCTCTTAAAACACAGAGGATCATACTCTGAACTGCTAGGCCTTTCTGTGACAACAAGGTGTCGTAAGACCAAACATTACAGGAAACCTGTTCCTTCTCCCTTGTCACTGTCCTCAACAGGACAGACACAGGCATAGGCGACTTGTGTCGTGGGTGCTTGGTAGTATGACAGGATTTCTGTTATCTAGACATTGTCCTATCCAGGACTGGAGTGGCTCCAGGGCCAGGGTGACTGTGTGTCGCTCTCTACAGAGTTAGTTCTTGCTTAAGACTCTGCTCTTGCTACTGCAGGAACCTGATGCTCTGGGTAAAGGACCCAACAGATCCTTGCAGGGAGCATCTGGCCCTTGCCCAAGGGTGCATTAAGGGAACATAATGGAGAGGCAATGTCCAGTGTCAGGGAGTCAGCTCTGAACATGGTGTGGCTTCCAGCAATATCAATAGTGGATAGTCTAATGCTCGGACTAGAGGGATGAGGGAAGACCCAGTTCCCAGCACCCTGCCCAAGCACCACACTAAGGGAAGGACCACCCAGATGGACACTGTGAAGCCAGATGAGCAGGCCCTGCTCAAATCAGAGTCTTCAAGAAGGGGCAAGAATGGATACATAGATCTCCTCTTGTCTGCAGAGATAGATTCCCAGACCCCAGTGGGTACTCAAGATTGCAGATAGAGCCCTGGCCATGAACTTCATGGTAAGGGCTATAGTCTACTTCATAACCACCCCAGTGATCAAGTGACTAACAGTTTGTTGGCATCTATAGAGCAGTTAACCTGGAAAAGAAAGGAGTCCTGTACAGTTGGGTCAGAGGGTATATGGGGAGCAGGTCAGAATGTCTTTGTCTTTATGCTCTGGACATGGCATGGGAAACAGATAGGTCCTGGCTCTGCTTGAATACCAATGGCAGGCCTCAGGTTAAGGTGTTGGGATTTGACTGAGGGATGTCTTTGAGGCCCCAAGGGAGATTTTATTCAGACAGGAATTTGTCCAGCCAAAGGTGAAGGAAGGGAGGAGACAGGCGCCAGCCATGTGCTGGGACAGGGAGGGAGGTTGGAGCAGCATGGGTGGGTGGGAAACAGCCCCGTGGGTGGCCTGATGAGGGTGGAGGTCAGGAGGCCTACTTCAGGACTGAGAGCTCCTGGCCTGTAGCCCAGGGTGGGGATCGGGTGAGATAAGGACCCAGGGACCTTGGGGATGGGAGTCTCAGCCTAGAGTTGGCTCAGTCCTAGGAGTTCACAAGCTTCTGGATCAAGTACTTCTCTGGCTGGATTCTAGCATGGATGGATGCCCTTCTGCAAGCTGAAGACCCCGAAAAAGGGACTGGAGATGGGGTACTGAGGCCTAGCAAACTTAGGGCCTGGTGAACATGGAAAGTCTTCTTCCTTAGAGAGAGAGAGAGAGAGAGAGAGAGAGAGAGAGAGAGAGAGAGAGAGAGAGAGACTGATTGTTAATTGGTTGCCCTGGGATAAGGGGACAGATTATAAAGGCAAAGGCCTGGGAGCCATCTCCTCTTTCACTGGTGAGGAAGAGATGTTTGACCTTGTAGGACATGAAGGAAGTTTCTCCTCTCTACCTGGAAGGACTATTTTATATTTGCTGTTGTTCTCTGAACCCAGGGCTTTGTACATACTAGGCAAGTGCTCTGCCATCAAGCTACACCTCCAGCCCCCTCTCACTGTTAATTTTAAGACAGTCTCAACAAGTTGCCTAAGCTACCACTGAACTCATTCTATAGCCTAGGCTGACTTTGAACTTGGAATCATTCTGCCTCAGTCTCCTTAGTAGCTGGGGTTACAGATTTGCACCACCCTGCCTGGCTTGGCTAGAATTTATTTATTTATTATTTGTGTTTGGGGGCCATGCTTCCATGCCATGCCATGCCTGCGGAAGCCAGAGGGCCACTTAGAGGAACTGGATCTCTCCTTCCACCATGTGGGTCCTGGAGACTGAGATCAGATCATCAAGCTTGGTGGCAAATGTTTTTACTCACTGAACAGTTTGCTGACCTACAGAAGACTTAAGCCAGTGCTCATGACCACGAATATTGGCTCACATTTTTATTCCTAACATATAGGCGGTAGAGGCATGAAAATCAGGAGTTCAGGATCATCCTTAACTGTATAGTATGTTCAAGGCCAGCCTCATCCCCATGAAACCTGTTCTCAAAAACTAGAAGCAAACAAGATATGAATAAAGATAAGGATGTCTTAAAGGGAAGCATCCGTGTGCTTGGGCTGTGCTGGACGCCATGGAGTGCGGGAGGGACAGAAGAGCAAGATCTGGCTGCAAGAAGCATCTTGGAGCAGCTGTAGCTGGTCCCTGGGCCACATCTGCACACTTGGCCCGCATTTCTTGGCCTCTACATGGACGCTTCCCCATGAGTCACATATGTCCAGAGCCCCTCATCCACGCCAGCATGTGATAGTGTCAGCCGGGAGCCCCCCAGGGGCAGAGTTCAGCTCAGCACCGGTTATGTGGTCAGCAGAGGTGCCACATCAGCTGGGACCTGCGGAGCAGCAGCTCTTCCTGCCCTGGTCCACCAATCTGGCTGGGAAGGCATGCGTGTTTGTAGGGGATGACACACTGCTTACAGTTCTATGCAAGCCTTACTCATCAGTCCTGGGAGATCTTATCTGTGCTGCAGAGGGAAACGGTTGCTAGATCCTCTTGCCTGGGGTAACAGAGACTGAAAGGCAGAAGCTAGGTCTGCAGTCTACCTTCCCGAGCTCCCACCCAGGAAGGTAGACTGCAGACCTAGCCCCTGAAGGGCCTGCTTTGAGGCAGCCTTCCTGTCTGTGGGCTATGGGTAGCCACATCTCAGCTTGCCAGGAAGGCAGGATGCTGGTCCTCCTGCAGACAGCAAGTTCAACCCAGACTCTGCTTAGAGTCTCCCAACTTCCCTGCCTTCCTCTGTGTACCCTCCTCCTCCTCCTCCTCCTTCTTCTTCTCCTATTTGGTGTTTAAGACAGGCTACCCTCAAACTCACAGTGTAGCTGAGAATAACCTGGAGTTGCTGATCCTTCTGACTCCACCTCCCGCTACGCTGGGAATCCAGGCGTGGCTTATCTTACTGGCTGCTATCTGGGGCATATTTGGAGGGCAGGACTCCAGCAACTCTTCCTACTGGTGCACAAGTGTTAGAATCTGGCCAATCAGCAGTCCTCCCCTGGACACCCTCCCTAGGTTGTCTCCTGGAAACAAGTCCTTCAGAGCACAATGGTGCTGGGGGGGTTGGGAGAGAAAGGAGTGCTGGGGACAGTGGTGCTCATCCAAGAGGGCCTAGCAGTGGAGACCAAGGAGCAGAGGCCAGCTACAGGCTGGCCCTCTCTCCCTCTGAGCACTGAATTTCTGGGTCCTATTTGTGGAGAATATACATCTGTCTCATTCTTGCTTCCTCTGTCCAGACCTCTGGAAGAGGGCCTGAGCCCTGGCCTTTACTCTGGTCTGGCTCTGGACCCGCCTGGCCTTGGCCCGCCTAGAAACAAATCAGATGGCGTAAATGGGATGGTGTAACAGCCATCCAGTCTTTCTTGGCCAAAAGACTGCCACTGACCCGGTTCCTTTCTCAGCCCTAGGACTGAGAGTTTAGTATATAGAGGGCAGAACTCCCATAGGAGGGATGGAGGGAACAGAATCACAGGTACCCATGAGGGTCAAAACCCCCACTGGCTCAGGGAAGCCCTTGAGCCTAGGTATGCGTGGTTGGATTGTAACCACAGCTATGTGTGAGCTCTGTATTGCTATGGTCGCCACCCCAGAGGAGAGTCGAGGAAACTGCAGTTTTTGAAAGGAACACACTACAAATGATGGGCTCTGTAACTCAGCCTTTCAAGGCAAAGGACTGAGGAGAAGCAGGATCAGGTCACTGATCCTGCCATGCTTTTCTGTGGCTCCAGGAAGCTGGAGAGCAAGGAAGGATCCAGTAGCTGTCTGGGTTCTTGCTACATCTGCTGGCTGGCCCTGGGAATCGTCAGAAAACACTGTGAATTCCTCTGTAGTGTCTAAAGGTGGAGGAGTCCAGGAATCTCCCATTTTCTCTGTCCATCTCTCCACCAATCCTGGACAAGCTCTCTGGGACAGGCATTGCCTCTCTATGTAGGTTATTGCCTCAATTGTTGTCTGTTTATGGATATGTATGCAAAATTTCAAGTGTAGGTTCCATTGTATCATAAACACCCAACTAATTATTTCAAATATGGCATTGCTTTCGCATGAATCAAGCCCAGTGGTATTCATTTCCAGTTTCTCGTGATGATAACATTCTGACCAGGAGTCCAGTCTTCTTCTGTCACCACGCAGCCATCACTTGCTGCTTCAGCCATCATGGTCCCTCACAGTGCAATGTTTTTGCTGGAGTTATGTCCACCATGTCAATATTGCGCATACATGAAGAAAGAAGCAGAGGGAGAGGGGATTCCTCGTTTCCAAAATCACAGCCTATAAGTGGCATGGGATGCAACCTATGGAGGGACCTGAATCATCTAGACGAACCTAGCTGGAAGGAAGGATGGGAAATGTTGTTTAAGATCAGAGGTCCGGGGGGCTGGAGAGATGGCTCAGCGGTTAAGAGCACCGTCTGCTCTTCCAGAGGACCCGGGTTCAATTCCCAGCACCCACATGGCAGCTAACAACTGTCTGTAGTCCCAGTTCCAGGCAAACACCAAGGCAAATAAATAAAGTTTTTTTTTAAAAAAAAAGATCAGAGGTCCGAGAAGGAGGACTCAGCATTGGTAAAATACAGCTAGTTGTCCATGGCACAGCTTGTATAGCCTGAGCAGAAGGTCCCAGAAGCTCCATGACTCCCTCAGACCCCTCAAAGCAGCTGCTGGTCCACAGGGTTTGGACCCCACGCTCTCCTCCTTGTCCTGGCCTCCAGCTTTGGGCCTTGAAATTCCCCCTTGGAGCAATGTAAGCAGTGTGACCAGTTGCCCGTGTCCCATGCTGTCTTGAACTGGAACAGGATCAGTTTGCTGATCAGAGCCATTCAGGGCATGCCAAGGAAGATCCACAGGGACACAATATTCTTATACCATATAAGGTACTTTGGAGAAAGGTTCATGCCTGGGGAAAGGTGAGGTCAGAAGATGGTAACCTGTGGGGGTTAGAATGAAACCGAGTGGGGTGGTTTTTAAAAACACATTAAAATTCAATTATTATTTATTTATTTATTTATTTATTTATTTATTTATTATTTGGTTTTTCAAGCCATGTTTCTTTGGGTAGTTTTGGCTGTCCTAGAGCTCACTTTGTAGACCTGCCTTGCCTCAGACTGAGATCCACCTGCCTCTGCCTCCAAGTCCTGGGATTAAAGGTACGCACCACCACGGCCTGGCAAGATTTATTTATTCATTTTTATGTGTGTGTGTTTGCTTGCATGTATGTCTGTGTACCATTTGTATGCATAGTGCTCTTGGAGGTCAGAAGGGGATGTCAGATCCCTTGGAACTGTGACTACAGATAGTTGTGAGCCACCGTGTGGGTGCTAGAAACTGAACTTAGACCCTTGAAAAGAGCAGCAAATGATCTTAACCACTGAGCCATTTCTCCAGCCCTGTTTGATTGCTTTTGAGATAGAGTCTCACTTATCCCAATCTATCCTTGAACTTATTATGAATCTGAGGATGACCTTGAACTTCTGATCCTCCTTGCCTCTACCTCCTGAGTGCTGGGATTATAAGCGAGTACCACCACACCCAGTTATGGGATGCTGGGAATGGAACCCGGGACCTCAGCATGCTAGGAGAGCACTCTGGCCACATAGCTACATCCCCACTCCATATGTTCTGTTTTTGTTGTGACTGAAATGGAGCAGTTAGTGGGAGCCAGGGAGTTTAGAAAGAACCGTGGAGCTGCTAGAGAAGTGTCCTGCTTTTGTTTCTCGAAGCTATGACCGCATCATGTGACAGTCCTGCAGACGGTCCCCGCACCCGTGATGAGGAAGGGCAGTCACCGCTTACAGCCTGCTTCCTCAGAGCACCCTTCTCTTTGTCGTTTCTATCTCCCTGTTTTGGATCCTTTTTCCTGCTTCAGGATCCTTGCACCCACTGTCCGTCCCCTCAGCTTCCACAGCTCTCTGTTTTAGTTGTTCTTGCCCCGAAAGCTTTCTCCTCATCCTTACAGCTTTGCTCAGACATCCTTCCTCAGAGTCTAACCTGTTGCAGAGTCTGAGTGTCTTTGCTATGTCTTCTTCCTCCGCTGTGACAAAAGAACCCCCCCCCCACCCCGACTATACCCTAAAACCATCAGGCGCTGCACACTCCTAAGTTCTGGAGCTTCTCATCAAGAGTTTACTCATGAGGCCCTAACACACCAGATCAATGACAGTCTGATAAAAGACATAGAAGGGGTCACCCTGCGACGTAGCTGATTGCTGTCACAGGTCTGCCCTATAACATATTCCCTGGCTCTCTTCCTGAGAGCCTGACCCACCTTCTTCATCAAACTGGGATCTTGTGCAGGGTGGAGATCTGCCTCTTAGGTCCACAGCCTTTCCTGTCTTGGCCTATCCTCCATCCTGTCCTGCTGGCCCTGCATCAGACCTGGCCAGTGTCCCTGGCCCTGGCTGGCTGCCTGGATTAAGCTGATAGGGTTATGTGGCTAGCTGATTCCTTTACTGTACTAAATGAGCTCAGCAGAACCAGTGCCGGACCCAGGCAGCAGCTCCAGCTCCTGGCCACAGTGGCCGGGGAGGCACTTTCTCCCCTTGATTTCATTTTTTTGGCAGGAGAGTTGGCAGCTGGCAAGGCACTCACTCCACTGAGCAGCTAAAGCAATTGCAGACGAGGGCTGTGGGAGGAGTTGGTGGTTGGGGTCTAGGGTGACTCTGGCTACCAGCTTCAGGCTGGGACAATGATTCCCCATGTCCAGTTGTGTGTGTGTGTGTGTGTGTGTGTGTGTGTGTGTGTGTGTGTGTGTGTGTGTGTTTTCAGCATTCCAACCCAAGAAAGAAGCCAGTCCATCCCTAAAGGACCAGGAGAGCTGAGGTTTGGGGAAGAGGTGGAGAAATTTCCAGAACACTTATGGTTTGGGAATCCACCCTAGATTTGCCCTGACTTGCCTGCTAAGGCCTTAGACAACTCCCTGTCTTTTTCCAGGTCTCAGTTTCTCCACGTACATAAGCAAGAGCTCTTGCAGATGAAGCAGTCTGGGGCTCTCTGTAGGGTCCTCTGTAGAAATGCTGGACAGCTAAAGAGGACCTCCGTGGGCCATGCTGCTTTCCCAGCAGCCCCTCTGGCATCCAGGACTTTGGACTGGTTCAGGGCAGGGAGCTGTAGTGCAAAAGAATGAAGATGTTGTCTTGCCTTCCTCAGAGTGGCTTTCTGGAGAGAGAGACCCCTCACCTACAGTCACAAGCAATGGCACCATGTCCCAGTCCTTCCCTGGAGGCTGGCTGATGGCTTCTCTTCCTATATTTACAGCACCAGTGTCTAAAAGATGCTGCCCAGTTGGGAAACTTTCTTCTCTTCTGTTTTTGAGACAGGATCTCAGATGTAGATCAGGCTGTCTTTGAACTCATGGTCCCTCTGGCTTTTTGTCATCTTAAATGCTAGGATGACAGGAGTGAGCCACACCTGGGTTTAGTCACAGAATTTGAGTTCCTTCCTAAGACTATGGGAAAACCCTGAAGGTTTTCAAAGAGGCAAGGCCTGATATATCACATCAAGTGCCAAGGGGAACAAGAAAAGAGGGTTTATGACTCCCTGGGTGCTGAGCCTCATTACATTGTGTGGGTGGGAACCCTTCAGGATTGTGCAGTGCCCAACCTGTGCAGATTTATGCAATAGCCCTGGCCTGACAAGGGTTAGTAGTTCAAAAAGAGGAGAGAAAAGAACTTCCAGGAATGTGGTGGTTTAAATGAAAATGGTTTCCATAGGCTCACAGAGTGAGTGGCACTATCAGGAGGTGTGACCTCATTGGAGGAAGTGTGTCATTGGGGGTGGGCTTTGAGGTTTCAAATGCTCAGGGCAGGCCCAGGGTCTCGTGTCTCTGTCTCTCTGTCTCTCTCTGTCTCTGTCTCTCTCTCTCTGTCTGTCTCTCTCTCTCTCTCTCTCTCTCTCTCTCTCTCTCTCTCTCTCTCTCTCTCTCTCCCTGCTGCCTGCCAGTCTAAATGTAGAACTCTCACCTAGCTCTCCAGCACCACATCTGCCTGTGTGCTTCCACCATGATGCTTCCACCATGAAGGCAACGAACTAAACTTTGGGACTGTGAGCAAGTCCCGATTAAATATTATTTTTATAAGAGTTGCTATGGTCATGATGTTTTTTCACAGCAACAGGACTTTGATTAAGACAAGGAGTGTCTCCTGAACTGGGAGGGGCAAACCTGGTCCCCCATGTCACTGGACACAGCTCTCTTCACACACATGCTCCTACTATGAGAGCAGAGGGAAAGTATCTAACCTATTTGGAAGAATCTGTCCAAGTCACTTCTTCTGGGGCCACAGGTTGGGGAAGACGAGGCTGAGATAGCACCCTCACCTCCATATGAGATGCTTCTCTCATGGGAGAGAGGCCTAAGGTAGAGGACCTTGAACCCAGAAGCCAGAAAGCAGTGGTCGGTTCTTAGCAAGTCCCAAGTTAGATCCTTTCAGTTTGGGATCCTAGGACCCAGAGAGGGTTCTAGAAACATCTTACATGGTGGAATCAAAATGATTAGAAGTTGTATTTCACTCCACTATCTCAGACAGGTTGGTCTCTCTGAATCTCAGCTTTCTCGTTAAAACGGGAATGATACTCACTCTGGATTGTAGGTTGAGTGACAGGCTTGCCTCATCTCAACTGTCCACCAAAGAATTATGGGAGGCCCCTGCTGTACCTACCATCCAACTCAAACTACCAACATCATATCAGCTGGACCCACCTGCAAAAGACCATCACAGCTGAGCTTGGGGATTGCTAGCATTACTTCCTAGAGGAGAGAGAGAGAAGAATCACTGGGCCCTCACCTGAGATAGAGTATATGCCATATGGTATACAGTGCATAGGGTGGGAAGGACTGGCACTCCATCTATGCAGCCATAGGGAGTCATCATCCATGATGGGTGAAAACCTTCCAGTGCAGTGCTTTGGGGTCACCCACACTCTGGCCTATAACCCCTCACCTGTGTTCTGCAACTAAACCTAGTAAACTCACAGCTCCCCAAGGGGAATTTTGATAAAAATCAAACTTTGTTTTGTCTTTGAAACCTCAGAAAGAGATGGGTAGGTATTGCCTAGCCCTGCTCCCCACTCCACCCTAACCCTCCCCCCAGCCTCAGGATAAAATTGTCAAGACAGGCCTCCTCTTCACTCTTGGGCACGGGTCTACTGGAAGATGTGGCGTTCCCTAAGGCCAACCTTGTGGTGGAGAAGCCTGTGACCTTCACTCTTAGAAGATCTTCAAGGTCAGCAAGGAGAGAGATGCTAGGCTGGCTAAGGCTCTTCTGGCCTATGGCAAGCCAGCTTAGAGGCAGGAGGGAAATCCAAGTATTTAAAGGGGATGGAAGGTGGAGTCACACAGAGACCTGCAGGCTGCCACCCAAGGAAGCAAGATGTAAAGAAACACAGATAAACCATGAGCCACATGGCAATACACAGGTTTATGAAAATGGGTTAAGCTGAAAGTCCTAGCAAATAATGAGCCTAAACCATAAGCCAAATTACTTGTTATTTAAAAGTAATTTTTTTTATAAATTTCTTTTTTTTTAACTTTATTTATTTATTTATTTGCCATGGTGTTTGCCTGAAACTGGAACTACAGACAGTTGTTAGCTGCCATGTGGGTGCTGGGAATCGAACCAGGGTCCTCTGGAAGAGCAGACGGTGCTCTTAACCGCTGAGCCATCTCTCCAGCCCCTTAAAAGTAAATTTTAATTCCAGTGCCTAGCAGGCTGAGGCAGGCAGATCTCTGTGAGTTCAAAGCTAGGGTAGTCTACAGAGTGCATTCCAGGACCTACATAACCGAGACCCCATCCAACAAAACAGAGAAATAGGACCAGTCAGTGAAGTGGTTGTTTTACATGTTCAAAGACCTGCATGCTGACCCGCAGTACCCACATAAAAGTGTGGTGGCATTTGCCTGTAATCTCAGTACTGGAGGCAGGGATAGAAAAAGGACTGGGGCTTTCCAGCCAGCTAGTTCAGCCAATTTGGTGAATCCTAGGTCCCAGTGAGAGACCGTGTCTCAAAAACACAAGGTGGATGACTCCTGAGAAAAAATATAACGGCCTCTGTCAGGCACAGGCACACGCGCGCGCGCACACACACACACACACACACACACACACACACACACACACACACACACACACTTTTGTATATTCTCGTAGTAAATAAAAATAAATAAATACATAAATAAAGATGAAACACCACAATATTTCACTCCCAGGGTCTCTGGGAGGTCTATGGAAACCAAGGGACCTTCACATTCACTCAAAGATTGCCCATGATCCCTGGATTCCTCAGAACTCCCTCCTAGAAGTAGTAGCTGAATTCAAACTGCCCAGAGGGCTGCACATAGTACAATTCACCCGCTCTCTGTTGGAAGAACAAGGCAAGGAGGCTGGAAGCTGTAGTTGTCATCATTGGTGTGAGCCTGCCACCTGGTGGTAAGTTCTAGGTCATGCAGGGGATGCTGAGAGCGACCACTGACTGGCATTATTCCCTGGGATTCAGGGCTGTAAGAACCCAGGTCTGTTGGCTGGTACTATTTCCAAACAACAGTCCCCAGGGGCTCTTTTGAGATGGATTCCACCTCAGCTTGGCTGGGGGGGAGTGGATCTGGAGAATGGTGCCAGGAATGAGCGGTATTGGTGGGCTAAAGGGACTGCAGGAGGGACTGGATGGAATGACCGAAGTCCCATAGGGCAGCAGTCCCCAAACTTTAAAATGTGTACAGTCCCCCTGGTGCCTGGTGAAATGCAGAAATCACAGCCATGGGTTCTGAGGCAGGAGGTGCCTCTTGCAGGAAGCGGGGCTCATGCTGTAGAACTGTTTTACAGATGTGACATCCTGGATTAGTCCCCTTAAATGCCACCAGTTCCACTGCTTCTCAGGGAGGCTCCATCCATTCTCAGGGAGAAGCCACCTCCCCAGACACACCAGACTGTGCCCCATCTAGCCATTACCAACAGCAATGATGGCGGACACAGAAAAGAAGAAAGAGCCCACAAACTGCCGGCACCCCATGCTGGTGGTATTGCTCAGGAGGCTGGCCCCATCTTGAATGTTTGAATGTTGTTCTGGGGAAGAGGCTGAAGTGACCAACTGAATCTTGGGAAGAGGACTGCACCCCAAGACACCCACATACCCAAGTCTACACCAATGCCTACACTCATACTCTTGCAGTCCTCACATTGTATAGACAATTTCTACAAAGTGGACTCCTTCTTTCTAGAGGAAGAAAAACTGTTAAAATTTACAGTTAGGTCTCAGACTCGGGACAAATGGCTAACTGAGATGCCTATAAACATATCAGCATGGCTACTATCCAGCCGGCCTCTCTCAGCATCAACAGTACCTGTGTCAGAGCATCCTGGATGCCATACCTCACCCCTATCCTAACCACTACAGCTCAGAGGCAGAGCTAGGCCCCTCCCCCAGCTTCTCTTCCCTATATAAGCCTATATAATATTTCTGGCTACACCAGTCTCTTGGTGGATGTTCTTAGCTCCTACTCCCCTTGGCTTCTGGCTCTCCCCTCTCCTCACATGGCCCAGTTCCTTCTGCCATCCCTTCAATCTGGACCCTTCCAGGTGCCTTGCCTATGCTGTCCCTTATATCTACAATAAACCTTCCTCAACCCATACCTAGGAGCTGCATGTCTTTGCTTCATTTTTTTTTCCATTCACTTACAAGGCTCTAAGGCTCAGAAAGTTACAGGACTCACAAGGCCCCTCCTCCATGTTATATATATATATATATATATATATATATATATAGCATATTATCATATATAACATATACAATATATGCTGAGGAGAGAGGATCGCCAGTGCAGCTGTCTGCCAATTGTGTAAGTTCCACTGATGCAGCTTTTGTGAGATATCACCCCTACTGGGGTGACTTTTCAGTGATCCAGCTGCCTTCGAATGCTCCTGTTAGTAAACCCAATAAACTATCATCCAGACAGACACAGGTTGAATTAGTCCTTTGGTGCCCTGACTAGGATAAAGAGAATTTTGTTTATATGTCCCCAGGAAATTCATATTATATAACATTCTTTATTCCAAGCCGAGATAGGGCAAGGAGTCTCTACCCTTCCTACCAACCAGGGGCAGAGATCATGACAACCCCTTCACTCCATATCCTAGAGCCTGGTTCTGAGCTCTCTTTCAGGCGTAACTACTCATTTACTGCCCAGTTCAGTTCTAATCTTATAGGAAGCAGAGGCCCCCGCTCTGGAAGATGGCAGAGACACAATCTTAGCCTTCAGGGGACAGAAGAGAACTAAATTAACTTAGACATGAGCCATTAAATCTGTTCCGAGTGTGAAGGAGGCTTGTGTAGAAGTTGACCAATTTCTACATGTCTTAGTTTTCTTATCTGTCAATATAAATATTAGCCTTGGCTAATCCTGTCTGTAAAGGTTAAATCTGCAAATTGTGGCTGGGAATCCTGGGAAACACTCACATGCATAGGTATACATAGAAGCAGCCTCTGGGCAGTCAATGGCTTCAGCTCTTGGCTGTGCAACCTTGAATTCATACCTACCCTCTTTGAGCCTTGCCTTGTCTCTAAATGGTGATGATAGTATCTGCTAGTAAGACTCCGAAAGAAATAGGGGTTGGCAAGGGAAGGGTGCTACAAAAGTATTTACTGATGGTGGTGGTTGTGGGCAGACACAGTCCTTGCCCTGCCTAGACCCACATTCTGCCCATTTGGCCCATCCAAACATTTGAAAGTCTATTTCCACTCTATGTCCCACCTACAACAATTTCCTCTTCCCTTTCTGGTATCTGGCTTCAGCTTAGAGACTTGGGGCATGGGTCCTGCCCCTCCCTGTAAAGGAACCACTGCAGGAGTGTGACGATTCTGCACCCAGGCATGTGGGTCTAAGCTCTGTCCCTATGCTCTTGGCAGAAGGATGTGGAGCAGGATATTGATGCAAACACTGATTTGCCCAGCTGCTGGCCCTGTTGGTCAGGAGTGGACGAGACCTCCATGGGAAGCCCTGCCAGGATGAACCACCTTCTGCCTCCCCACCCCACGGTGTCATGGTCAGCCGAGGAACCTCTTTGATCTCTGCATCTTCCCCTGCCCACCCTTTTCAGCCCTGCCCGCCCTGCTGCCCTGCAGGTGGTGCAGGATGACCTCCAGACAAGCTAGTCTCAACCCTGGATCCAGCTCAGCTCTCTTCATTCACAGCTGCTCTTACCTTTGCCCGCCTAGGGAAAACACACTTTGACGCTATTTTACCCATCCCCATTGGTTGAGCCCTTTCCCAGGTATCCAGTGTCGGTCTCTTCTTAGAGCCAAAGAGCTAGTCTCACCCCCAAGCCTCCTATTTGCCCCTCCTCAACCCTTTGGAAGAGGTTAGGTGTGTGTGGTCTTAAGTCCTACACAGGGCTGCCACCTGACCTTATCCCGACAGCCCTGTATCTTGTGACCCAAGGAAGCACATCTTCTGTATTCCTTATATCCAAATTCAGGATGGCTGTGTTCCCACAAGGCTAGCCATGCCCTCTCATTTCTGTAAGGATGGAGACCTTTTCCGTAGCTATTCAGGCCACACACACACACACACACACACACACACACACACACCCTGTTCCCAGGCCTGTGCCCTACACGTCTCCACAGAATTACAGCTCCCAGCACTCTACAGTCCCCGGTCAGAGCATCCTTCATCCTGTTCGGCACCACCCGCCCTATCCCTTCTTTCCTAGCCCTAGTCTAGTGGCGGGCCATTCACATACGTGTAGTTCTGTAGCAACTCCCACTTGTCACGCTGGAAGCTGTGGGGTGGAGTCCCAGGCCATGCACGAGACCCTCCAGCACTCAGAATACACGAGTGCCCAGCACCAGGTAAGCAAGCCAGTTAGGAGAGCAGAGGGAGCCCGGTGCCCACCCCCCAGCCCATCAGGTGCTGCTGCGGGAGATCGCAGTTCACAGGTGATAGACTGGAGCCCTGGAGCGCTAACTCGATGGAGAGGTCAGGAGAGCTATGGACAGGAGCCAGGCAGGACAGGAAGGGTCAGGAAGGGGCCTTTCTCTAAGCAAGGCCTTCCGGTTTCCCTACTCAGGAGTGCTGGAGGATGGGATGGCCCTGCCCACCCTCCAAGAGCCAATTCCTGGGACAAAAAGAACCACTTCCGGAAGAATGTGGAGTGCCCACCCTCACTTCAGAAGGAAGGAAGGGGCTTTGGGTAGCCACAGGGAGGGAAGGAAGGGCCCAGAACTCCCCAAGCCCACCCCAGCGGTTCCCTTAGTAGGAGAGACTCCTGAGAGCCATTTGCAGAGGAGAAACAGTAGCCAAGTTTATTGTCACAGGATTCCTGCTTAAGTTGAGGGGCGGGGACTTCCTCAGAGTGTTTGCATCACCCTTGTCTACAGCCAGTGCGCTCAAAGAAATAAAAGGGGCCCCAGATGGGTATGGGTTGTTTGTGTGCTGGGGACGGGTGACAGGCAAGAGAACAGGAACAAGGCCTGTCCCTTTCTGCTTTGGTGGGAGGTCCCTGTGTGTCCAGCTCCTCGGAACAGAAGACCGGGCCAGCATGTGCAGAGGTATTGGAGGACATCGGATTTCAACCCTTTCCTGGGTGGCAGTAAGACTTGGGTGCTGGGAACCTCCTGCCAGTGTGGGTTTTTCCCTGGGACTCCCCTCAACCTCTTCGGCTCACAGCCTCACCCCGATCCTACCCCTAAATGCTGTAAAGGGAACACAGGTCTTAGGAAGTACTTTAATTCCTAATCCTGTGAGATTGGGCATTAGGACAGATGGGGCCAAATCTCCCCCTCCCTTCTGGTCCACAATGTCGAAATCTGGCAGGAGGACCAGACTTGGGTAGAGTGTTCCCCTGGGAGCCCAGGACACCAGGGAGTTCATATCCTATAAGGCTTCTGGGAGCCACTGCTGCTTCTCAGGGGAAGTATGAGGTCTAGGGTGCTCTAAGGGTCAGGGAAGTCATTTTCAGGAAAGCAATGGGACACTTAAAAGAGGACCCAATGGCTGTTTCAGGATCCCTCTCCACTTGTGGGCAAAGAGAGCTGGACAGCTCTAACGTGCAGCCTGGCCGTCCCATCCCTCTGCTGTGAGACTTGGGAGGCCGGCTTCCTGTGTGCACTGATGTGCCTCCAGGTGTGTGCCCAGCCCCTGTCTGCAGCCACCGCTCTGAACGTTCATTCTCCTCGGGTTTGTTCCCATCAAGACTGCAGGTTCTGCATTGGGGGTCCTTCAAGACTGAAGACACAGCGAAGGTAGAAACAATCCCTGGCATAGTCCCAGAACCAGGCACAATGCCTGCCTGATACAGAGTAGGGGCTTACTAAGAGCCTGGGATGGATGGATCAAATAATACAGAAATCAAGTCCACCTTTGCTTGAAGCCTAAAGGCCCCTGCCAATATGTGAAAGCGGCATAGTGATTTGGTCACCACAATCCACATTAGGTTTCACTTTTCTAGATCCTCCTTGGGAGACGGAAAGGGGTATCCTAGACCAGCCTGTACATCTCCATCCACACAGGCCTTGATTTTACTTTGTAGGCAGGCACACCTGTCTCCTTTTCTCTTGCTGGCCATGTCATCTGGGTCATGTGTGGGTTGAGAAGAAAGAGGAAGGGCGGGGAATGTCGTAGGTTTGGGGAAAGCAGGGCCCTTGGGTCTCATGCAGAGATGGGGATTTTCTGTGGCTTAGGGTCAGAGTCAGGGGCTTCTCCATCCTTGATGTCCAGGCCTCTGATGAGTAGCCAGAGCCGGGAGCATCTGTGCAGAAGCAGGGATCCCAGGCTGAGGACCACAGCCAACCATGCCAACCCTAGAAGGATCCATATAGCCGCCAGGCTCCGGTACACAGCAATGTAATGCTTGCTGGGGTCTGTGCCTGCCGGGAAAAGTGATGGATTGTGTCTGAGGGCACTGCCACCCCCTAGCTTCCATAGGAGTGCTTTTTTCCTGGTCCTCACACAAAGGACTAGTGATGGAAGAAGCAGTGATAGGTATACCAGAGACTTCTGAGGATACCACCAAGAGTCCACAGTGGCTCCAGATGCATCTCAGGGTACATCCCTATTTCCCATCATCCTAGTGGGTACCCATGAAGATAACCCGAGTATCCCATTCTCACCGACAACGTAGTCTCCGAAGCCAATGGTGCTGAGGGTGATGAAGGCAAAGTAGAAGCCCTCACGGAAGCTCCAGCCCTCCACATGGCTGAAGAACATGGGTGGGAAGATAAGAATGACCAGGGTCCCCAAGATCAGGAACAGAGCCAGGCCCAAGACCTGCAGAAACTGGGAGGGGAGAGTCTGCCCTTGAGACCACTTGGAAGGCTCTGGAATTATATGGGGGAGGTTTGGGAAAAGTTGGGTGTGGGCAGGGCAATACGTAAGCCACCCCCTCCCTCTCTAGCTACAGACTTTTGTTTGGGTGGGATTGTACCATGGGCATGTGGTGTGTGTGTGTGTGTGTGTGTGTGTGTGTGTGTGTGTGTGTGTGTGTGTGTGTGTCCCAAGCCTTTCTGGGCAGGAGAATGTGTTAGTGGGTCAAGGAAGAAGCCAAAAGCTCCTTTTGAACTTGAGAATTACACTTGAGCAGGCTTCCTAAGGCAAGCAGATAAGACTACTGTCATCCATCAAACTGTCCCAAGTCCCTATGTGACAGTAAACTCTGTGGGGCATGTCGGGTAGCCCAGGGACTGTTTGGCACCACCGGAAAGAATGTTGGATGCCTGTGATGACCATGGAGAGGTAATGTAATGTTCAGATTCATCACCAGAGAAGGATGCTGCATAGAGCTGCCTGGCACATGGGCACAATCCTCCCAAGGAAGTCATACTCAGAACTTGACCCTCAACCCTTTGCAGATAGACCTACATAGTCACATGTGACTGCAGAGCCCTTTGAGGCTGTGCCCAGCTCTGTCTGCATCATTTTTCTAATTCTCTCTCTTCCCAACCCTGAAGCTGTCCAAAGTGACTCTCAGATGTCTATGTACCCAGGCCCAGCTCCCAATTTTCAGCTCTCTGTCCTGGAGGACCTGGAGGAGAGGGAGGTCTCTACCTTACCTGGGAATGCCTGGGATGATCCTCCCACCTGTCCAGAGTAGTCAGGTGAGCACGAAGCCCTGTGCCCAGCTGGTTGAGGAAGACCACATTGAGTGGGATGCCCATCAAGGCATAAAAGACACAGAAGACCTGTCCTGCCTCCGTGCTGGGTGCCAGGTTCCCATAGCCTACAGAGCAAGGAAGTATGTATATCAAGGAAGAGAGAACCCAGAACTGCCTCTCACCTGCCCTCCCCGACCCTCAGCTCCAGTAGAGCCTCGTCTCCATCATCTCTGGGGGGAGGGGAAGCCCCCTGTTCCCATGGACAGTCACTCTATTCTCCAATAAAACAATCTCTACTTATAGAAGGTTCATCTCCGATGATGTTGCCTCCATAAAGCCCTCCTGCCTGCCACCCTCTGCCTCCTGCCAGGCATGACCTCCTGAGATGTTTCATGTCTTTTCTATCTAATTACTCCCATTGCTTTATGTAATTATAGCAATTTATTCCCTCTTTGATGGATGAGAAGCTCTGAAGGCCAAGCCCGGGGCAAATCCAGGTCTATACCCCAACCCCAACCTCACTTTGCCTGGATTGCCAAGGAAAATGGGTGGAATTGAAAATTTGGGCTTAACCAAAAGGAAGGGAGTCCTGTGTTAGAGAGACGTGGGAATTCACTGCATGGGGGGGGGATGAGTTGAGTGGTGTTTCTGTGGTTTCCCATCTCCTTGGGACACTGAGCCCTGAGAAACAATCCCTGAGCACAAATACCCTCCCACCTCCAGCCCCTCTGTATCTCTCCCTGAGAGGACTTTCTAGCCCCAGCGGGGAGCTTGGTCTATAGCTTGGTGCACAGTGCTAACTAACGCACCAGGACCAGCTATCTTTTGGGAAGGTCTGAAGTCAATAGACGGACAGGCCCTCACTCCGGCTTTATGCTGCCGTGCTGAGGACAGGCTCTGCTTAGCTCTCCAGTGTGCCCCAGGGAAGCGGACCCAGCCACCTACAGCTCAGCCTGGCTGCCTTCCTCCTTCACGGATCCCACCTACCCACTCCCCAGCCTGGGCCTTCTGTACCCACTCCTGGATAAACTGCATCCTCATCCCAGTGATGGCATTTGGAAGGGCTCCTCCCAAGCTGAGCAGGGCCCATGGAGGCCCCTCCCTCCTCACCCCATTACCTATGGTAGTGACCACTGTGCCTGCAAAGAAGAAACTGCTCCCAAAGTCCCAGTTGCTGGGGTTGGTGGAATTGCCTTTGGGGTTCACACCTTTCACCCAGGCTTCCAGGATCACCTGTGAAAGAGGCATGGTCAGCAGCATGGTTAGAGAGCGTTTCCATGTCTCCTAGATAGCTTTGTCTCTGTTTCGTAATGACAAGAAGCCTCTGCTAAGACACTTGCTAAGTGCTAGAGGCTGACTGAGGTGGGAGCTCTAACCAGCTAGTGAGGCCCTGAGGAGGTGCGTGGAGGTGCTCTTGATAGCTAAGAAAATATCACAGAAAGAGAGAGGAGAGAGGAGAGAGAGAGAGAAAGAGGAGAGAGAGAGAGAGAGAGAGAGGAGAGAGAGAGAGAAAGAGGAGAGAGAGAGAGAGAGAGAGAGAGAGAGAGAGAGAGAGAGAGAGAGAGAGAAGGTGAGTTTTGTGTTATGTTTCTGGAAGGGTCTGCTGGCCAAAGTGGGGTCTAAGGCTGCCTTCCCATGGTGCTTTCCTGAGCATCCAGTGGGGGCTGGCAATCTTGTTCTCTGGTAACCATGCCCACAGGAAAAATTCCATCAGAGAAGCTCACAAAGGGGGTGTGTCTGTCTGTCTGTCTGTTGGTCTGTGCACAGTTATACAATGGTATTATATACATGTGGTGTATTGACTGCATGTGCTATGCAGCACTGTATGTTGTGTGAATGTGTGTGTGTGTGTGTGTGTGTGTTGTGCTTTATGTCTATCTATGTTTTGTGTTTCTAGAACAGGAGCCTTAACAGGCTCAAGCCTGTACCCTCAACCCCTCATGGGGAACGGGCAGGATTCCAGCTCCCCAAACTCTAGCCCTCTCTCATTTAGATGGGAACTTGTCCCAGGATGGTGGCAGCTCAGCTTTGATACCTGGCAGTGTCCCAAAGGTAGGGGAACCATTGGGGATTCTCTTGCCTTCCTTTCCTGTGAAACTGCCTTTTAATGGGCTGGGTGGAGGCCTCCCCACCTCACATGGCAGGAACAGCCTCTTAAGATGTAGACTTTGGCCTCCTCCCACAGAGACCTGAGCCAGACGTTCCAGAGCATGTCCTCTTCCCGGAGACTTTCACCCCTGGGGACAGCATTGCCCATGACTGATCCCTGACTGTCCATACTGCACCTCTGAGTCCTCCATCCTGTGGAGAAGGGGCTCTGACCTCTGACCTCTCTGATGACTCTGAATGGCATGAGTGGACTCAGAGAATTTAATTGGTGAAGGAGAAAGGAGCTGATGTACAAGATTGCTTCCTCATGGAGTCACAGTTGAATACTACACTCAGCTCTGTTTATGACTCAGTGTGGGCATTTCCCAGGGACTGGGTTTCCCCAAAACTCACCTCCAAGCTCCACTTACCATGGAAGGTGGAAGGTAAGTGTCTGTCCTGAAACTGAGGACTTTCTGGGGTGTGCCTATCCCACCTTCCCTAGTGAGTCCCTGGGCTAAGCACTGGCCCCTTGGGATGCAGTCAGATCTACTCCATTCTTGCCTTTGACTACAGAGCTCATAGTCAGCTCCAGCATCTCTGTCAACTTCTCATTCCTGACTCCACATCCAACCCAGGGCAGGAGGAGGTTTTGGGATGCCCGTCTCTGTCTTATTTCTGGGAGGTTGAGGGACCTTGAAAACAAGTATCACCCTGAGTAACTCTATGGGAAGTATACCCTGGAACAGCAGAGATAGCCCTCCTTACTCACA
This sequence comes from Sigmodon hispidus, assembly GCA_004025045.1. NCBI lineage: Eukaryota > Metazoa > Chordata > Mammalia > Rodentia > Cricetidae > Sigmodon > Sigmodon hispidus. The sequence continues at coordinate 130,188 of PVIH01001229.1, forward strand.
AATCATCCTATAGGCCAGTCGCTCTCAATCCCAAGAGAAGTCACAGGGCCTCTGCATCACCTGGCGACCTCTCCCAAAGCCCCTGAGTCAGCAGAGCTGGGTGGGGGCTGACACTTCCTTTCCTAACACACTGGGTGCTGCTGCGGGTGGGGGAGGTCCACGGGCCATACTTTAAAAATTCTCACTGTCCTCAACACATGAGGGGACCATGGAGTGAAGAAGAAGGAGCCCTTTAGCAAGAAGTGGCCGTGAGTTCTGCCTCAGCCAGTGATTGCAGCCTTGACCCACACTCGGCCTCTCTCTGGGTCTCAGCACCCACCTTCACGCTGAAGTTACTGCTTAAAGGAAGCAACTGGAAGAAAACACCTAAAGGTGCTCAGTCCCAGGGGCTGAACCAGGCCGGAACAGACTCCACCCCTTAACACACATGATCGGTGTGTCAACTCTCTGTGACCTCTTGTTTTGGAGTGATCGACAGACACCACTTGTTCCGCCCATCTTCTCAGTGGATTCACCTTTGCCCAAAGCACCTAGTTTTTCTTTGTTTCTGGGAGAGAGGGAGTCAGGAGGGGCCCAGGCAGGGAGTGAGAACAGCTGGGGGTGCAGTCCGGGTAGAGCTCGCTGTCCGTCAGCACAACTGGTTTTCATCTTTATCTGCATCTCTACCCAGGGACTAAGCTGGGAGCCACCAGATGGAGCAGCAGTCCTGAGAAGTGGGGGAGTGAGGGAGAGGAAATTTCTAGAGTGTTGATAACTGACAGACCATGTTCATGAAGCAAGTGCCAGCTCACAGGGAGCTTTTAATTTGCTGTCAAATATTGCATTTTCTGTGTGGGTCACATATTTGTGTATGTGTAGATAGCTGTGTGGGGGGGGGGGCAGAGGTCAGCCTCTGGGATGTCCTCCTCAGCGCTATCACACTTGCTTGGTTTGCTTTGAGGCAGAGTCTCTTGCTGAACTTGAATCTCATCCTGGATAGGCTGGCCTGGGCTGGCCAGTAAACTCTCAGAGTCCATCTGTCTCCCCAACCCATCCACCCAGTGCTAGGGTCACAGGTATTTGCAGCCACATCTAGCATTATACATGGGTGCTAGGGGTTCAAACTCAGGCCCCTGTGCTTAGAAAGAAAGTATTCTTTCCTACTAAACCATCTCTAGCTTTCTATTTTTTTTTTTTTTTTTTTTTTTTTGAGACTGACTCTCGCTGGCCTAGGGCTTGCCCATTTGGCAAGGCTGGCTAGTCAGAGAGCCTTTAGGATCTGCCTATCTGGATCTCTCCAGTACTGGGGTCACATGACACCTTTTTTTTTTTAATTTAAAATTGCATTTTAATTAGTGCGTAACAATGTGTGTGTTTATATGTGTGTGGCCATGCGTGTGTCATTGTAAGGGTGTCAGGGCCAGAGAACAACTTTCCAGGGGTTGCTTCTCTCTTTTCACCATGTGGTTCCAAGAGTTGAATTCAGGGCTCTGCGCCAAGAACCTTCACCCACTGGACCATCTTACCTGACTTTGGAACGTGGGATCTGGGCATAGAACTGAGGTCCTCATATTGTTTGTCAGGCATTCAATTGACTGAGCGCCCTCCCCAATCCCAGATATACTCTTTCTTTTTACCTTACTGATGAGGACATTTAGGTTAAAGAACTTGATCAAGGTTGAATAATAGTCAGGGCTGGACTAGCGCTTCCCAGGCTCCAGTTTCCTCTACACTCAGCTTCTGAACAGCAAACCAAGCTCTGCACCTGCCACCGGCCCCTCCATCCACCTCCTCACTCTTCCCGGCTGCCCTCACCTTTTTTACAGTCTTATTCCCTCACCTGCACAAACTGCTCCAGAGCCTGCTGGTCCAGGCAGGTGTAGTTCTCTAAGAAGCGGAGCTTTTCCAGCTGGAAGTGGTCCCTGGATTGAGCTTCTGCCTGCTTCTCCAACAGCTGGAAGATGGTGGCCCCGAGCAGCAGATAGCAGATATAGGCTAGAAGCAAGGGCAATAGCTGGCCACCCCAGCAGCTACAGAGCCCAGCACGGGGCATGGTGTGGCTAGGACCCTGCTGCAGCAGTCAGTGTGGCTGTAGGAGAACTGAGATGAGGTCAGAGCCTCGCTACTGTCTTCCCCGTCCCCCAGCTCACAGGTGTCTGCGGCAGGGGAGTCTGTTTGAACAGTGTGGTGTGCAAACAGGACGGCCATCCCCCCCCCAGCCTTGTTTTTCCATCCACAGCAGCAAGACAGCAAGTACATGGGCCCCTCAGGGACATCCACAGACTTCTCCTGGGCTCATTTGGTCTCATCCTCTGCTTCCAAGTGAGGCTGTGTATCTGCGAGACCATCTGAATGGGGCCCACTCAGCTGGGTCTAAAAGGGCTCTTAACAACTTCAGATCCCTCACTTGGGAAGCTTCCCAGCACAAAGACAAGAGGCTGGGGGTGAAGCCTCACAAGGGTGTGGGTTGGTCTTGCTCACGGAATGGAATAGCGAGGATTGATCTGCCTACTGGGAGAACCTGGGGCTGAATAAACCAGAGCAAAACAAATCAGAGCAAAGTAAACAGGCATATGACAGCCTTCCTTAGCAGCATTATCAGTTGGGGTTACCGATACAGGGGAGGCCCTGGTTACCAGCAGGCATCACGTCTGCCGATGGTTGGTCTTGCTAGAGAGCCTTGAGCAGGTTACCTGGAGGATGCTGAGCTCAGGAGACAAGTGTAAAGTCCGAAGCCAGAATGAGACCTTTCCTCCCCAGGTGCTGTCAGCAGCTCCATCCACTGACGGACCATGGTGCCTTAGTCGACCGTCGGTGGATGTGACAGTTTTATTGATGTTATATAACGGCTCGCCTGACATACACTGACAGTGGCCACTCCCATGGTGTCCTTGTTAATTTTCTCATTGATGAGAAGACACCCAACAAAAGCAGCTTAAGGGAGGAAGGGTTGATTTTGGTGCATAGGGTGGGATTATGTCATCACGGTGAGGAGAGGCCCTGCCGCAGGAGAGGCTGCCCACATTCTATCCCCACTAAGGAAGCAGAGACAGTGAGCACTGGTGGTCTGTCACCTTGCTTTTGCTATTCTCTCTCTCTCTCTCTCTCTCTCTCTCTCTCTCTCTCTCTCTCTCTCTCTCTCTCGACAGGGTTTCAAAAACAAATATGTGTAGCTTCAGCTGTTCTGGAACTCACTCTGTAGACTAGGCTGGCCTAAGATTTACAGGGATCCACCTATTTTTGTCTCCCAAGTGCTAGGATTAAAGGCGTGCTCCTCTACTGCCTGGCTGCCTTCTCCATTTTTATTCAGCCTTCGGTGGTCCTGCTCACATTTAGCAAGGATTTTCCCACCTCAATAAACTCAGTCTGAAAATTCTCTCACAGAGGCTTGTGACTCAAACACTGGCTTATCTCCTAGGTGATGTTAGATCCTGTCACGTTGACAGTCAACACCGACCGCCACACATGGTTTGTAGTATATCCACAGAGTTACAAGACCAGCCACGATCAATTATTGCTTTAAAGAGGAGCCCCTGCCCCATTAGCGGCTGCTTCCCGCTTTTCCCATGTCTGGTCCCTCAGCCTATGGGAACATGTTTTCTGTCTCTAATAGACTTTCCTATTTTGAAATTTTTATATAAGAGAAATGTGACAGAGATGAGTTCTGGGTCCAGTTCTCTGCCTTTTTTCTCTTGTTTTTTCCTGGCTTTGATCCCATATGGAAGGGCACAGTGTCCTTGAGAACATTTACGTGGTTGTCATTTCACGGGCATCTAGCACCAGACGGGATATCTTTGGGTCAAGTAATTAAGCAGGCTGGATTCTGGAACTGAGCTGCCACCATCAAAGGGGGTGTGGGCATCATAGATATAGGCATCAACTAGAAGGAGCTGTGGTGTGCAGATGCTCTGGCTAGTCTGTCAGGACAAACAAGCACTATTACTTGTGTAATGAGGTGGAGATGAGAGAATATGCTTGTGGTAGAGAAGTGTGGTAGTTTGAATAACAGTGCCCCTAACAGGCTCATGTATTTGAATGCTTAGTTCCTAGCTGGTGGAACTGTTTAGGATCAGGAGGTGTGGCCTTGTTGGAGGAGGTGTGTCACTGGGAGTAAACTTTGAGCTTTCAAAAGCCACTGTCAAGCCTAGTTAATGCTCTCTCTGCCTTGTGCTTGTGGTTCAAGATGTAAGGTCTCAGCTACTGCTACAAGTGCTATGCCTGTCTGCCTGCCTGCTGCCATGTTCTCTGCCATGAGGGTTGTAGACTCAATCTCTGAAACCGAAAGCCGGGCCCCAGAACACTCTTTCTTTTATACATTGCCTTGGTCATGTCTCTCTTAGCAAAACTAGAAAAATAACTAAGCCAGGGGCCTTACAAAAAGCCAAAGCAAGAGGAAGAAAATTTATGATTTTCAAGTTTATATGAGAGAGAGAGAGAGAGAGAGAGAGAGAGAGAGAAACAGAGGGTTTTTCCTCTGCTACAAGGCTCATCATGGAACACCACACATCACCGGCATAAGGTGAGGCAGACTTTAAGGTATTAAGAGTAAAAACAGGTGTGGTCCATTCTGGAGGTGTGAGGAGAACTGGGGAGTCATCTTTTCTGAAACTTCTCCTGCTGGTTCTGGTTTCTGATGCTTCCAGAATGGATTCTCTCTCAAGAACACAGCCATGTGGTTAGGAGAACTTCTGAAAACCGTTTGTTTTGAGACGGTGTCATGTGTTACTCTGGTTGGCCTAGAACTTAGAATTCAGACCAGGCTGGCCTCCAACTCACTGAGATCTGCCTGCCTCTCCCTCCTGAAAACTGGGATTAAAGGCATGTGCTACTACACCCAGATGATTTTCAAAAGCTCTTAGAGTCTAAGATTTAGAACATAAAATCCACAGGGATTGAAATACAAAGGTGAGCAGGACGGTGGTGGTACACTTGGGAGATAGACGCAGGCAGGTCTCTGTGAGTTCGAGGCCAGCCTAATCTACAGAATGAACTCTGGGAGAGCCAGGATTACACAGAGAAACCCTGTTTCAGAAAATAAAACAAAAAGATAAGAAGAAATACAAGGGTGGAATATGAGGACAGCTCATGGAGTCCTCAAAACACCCTCTCTTCCTCATTCCCTCACAAGACTCCAGAAGCTCGGAAACTTACAAGAGTCACAAATCCACCCCCAAAGGTTAGATGGGCAGTAAATACTTTCTAGAAAAAAGAGACTGTTCCATAGAGTGACCTTCAATGTGCAGAGAGCTCCAGAGATGACGCCTGTAGGTTGTCGCTTGTGCTGGAGTGGGCTTTTCAGAGGTCCAGCTGCCTTTGAGTCAGTCATGCTTTTGTGAGTAACCCACGCTGCACTTTGGTAGAATGGTTTCTTAGGTCTGTAGTCCATGCCCTATGAGAATGAACAGACATTTTTTCCACATTCCTTGGGAAAAGCCACATAACACCTCCTCCCTTCTTTCCTCCCCTCTGTTCCTTCTTCTACACATCCAGCTGGGGTCAGCCAGCTTTGATTCCCAGGCTTTTGACTCTCTCCTTCTCCTAACCCAGTATCTCTCCATGTGGATAGTACTTCACTGTGAGGGAGGACTAGACACAAGGCATGATTTATAACCCCTTTCAGGGAATTATTACTCCTAACGGGCAAAGCCAATTTGTACTTCCCGTGGGGAGGGCAAAATCAATTAATGACAAATGCAGAATGGCCAGGCTTGACGGCAGAGCGTGGTCTAACATCTGGAGGTGATAAGAGATTTTCTGAAGCTGAACTAATAGAGATTGGAGAGGAAAAAAACAGATCAATTCCGTGTACAGTGGACAGAGAATCCAGAGTAAACAGAGTGGCTGGGCTTGGGTTTCCTTCCATCTGAACGATCCCTGAGATAAGGAAATGAACAGGCCACCCACCTGACCATCCAACATAGGTATTTGCTTATGGATTCACTGAACTGAAATGTCTGCATAGGACATGTCTGTTTGGAAAGAGCACTTTCCAAATAGAGACCAAGCGGAAAGGATGAGGCCCACATGTTCCAGGTTTGTGTCCTGTATGAAAAAGGGCAGGAGAGAGGAGGTGCCATTTTTAATGGCCTACCTAATAGAACCAAGTGGCTACAGGGCTAAACTGTAGGCAAGGATGGTGGGTGTTCCTGGAAGTCTCCTTACAGTGGTATTGTAGGAGAACGTGCTATGTGAGCAGATGGTACAGGTCTGTATGAGTCTTTAGCTAACTGAGAAGTTGATTTCAGATGAGGTGCAGCTTGCTGTGCTGTGAGGATGGGGGGTGGGGGATGATTTGAGTGAACTCTCCAAATTAAATAAGCAGTCATACCTAAAGAGTTAGTTATTGTATTAGTTTAGATCATAAGTAATGTTTTGCCTGAAGAAATTAAAAAAGATATCAGGTAATGGAAAGATCTCCCATGCTCCTGAATAGGTAGGATCAACATAGTAAAAATGGCAATTTTACCAAAAGCAATCTACATATTCAATGCAATAGCCATCAAAATCACAACACAATTTTTTACAGACCTTGAAAGAACAATATTCAATTTCATATGGGATAACAGGAAACCCAGAATCACCAAAACAATCCTTCTCAACAAAAAACTTCAGGAGGCATCACCATCCCTGACTTCAAGCTATACTATAGAGCTATAGTTAAAAAAAAAAAAACAAAAAAAAAACCAGCCTGGTATTGGCATAAAAGCAGACTTGTGACTTGTGGATCAATGGAATTGAATGGAATTGAAAAGACACTGACTTTTACCCACACACCTATGAACACCTGATTTTCAACAATAGCAACAAAAAAATCCAATGGAAAAAAGATAGTATCTTCAAACTGGATGGTAGTGTGTAGAAAAATGCAAATAGATCCAAACCTATTACCCTGTACAAAACTCAAATCCAAGTGGATCAAAGACCTCAACATAAACCCAGCTACACTGAACTTGATAGAAAAGGAAATGGGAAATAACGCTTCTACGAATTGGCACAGGTGACCACTTTCTTTCTTTCTTTCTTTCTTTTTTTTTTTTTTTGCCAATCAAATCAAGTGTTTATTAAGTGCCTGTTATGTGCTAAATATTGTTCAGGGTGCTTGGGACACATCAGAGAATTAAACAAGGAGCCCTGCCCTCGTGGAGCGTACAGTCTATCATGTATTACCACTTCACCTGCGTACTGCATGTGACCAAGTCACTGCACCCTTCTGCCCAGTTGGGTAAACGGAGGCTGGGCCCAGTAGACACTGAGCCAGGTGTACTGCAGATGCGGATCGGGACACCACCCTCACCCACCACCCAGACAGCAGAGAGGGCTGGAGGCGGATTTTTAATAATCAGTTCCATGAGCAGAGGGGAGAAGGCTACACAAGCCACTGCTGCTGCTGCTTGGTGGCGGCCTTGCTGGCCAGGTCCTTGGCCTTCTCTGTGGCTGCCAACGCCGTCTCCTTTGCTTTTTCTTTGGCCTCTTTGGCTGTCTCAGCAAGTGTTTGGAAGAGGCCTTACCTTGTAGCTTGGCCAAGATGTACTCAAAGCCCTTCACCGTCTTGGTCACATTGCTTTTGAACCGGGCAAGACCAAATTCCTGGACAGCCCTAGAGACACCAAATAAGCTAGAGGAGACCCAGGCTTCCCGACGGATCTCAGTCCAGCCACTGTTGTCAGAGTTCACACAGTAAACACATCGTTCCTCCACCACCATCAGCCGGGCATGGTTGATATTCCAGGTGAAGGTGGTCATGGTCTGATTCTGTGGGTCCACAATAGAGTCCTCCAGGACGTACACCGAGTGAGCGACGTTGGCAGGAAACAGTCGGTCTTGGTCAGGAGTCTCCGGGACAGCAGCTTCTGGTCAGGGGTCACCTCCCGGTGTACTAGTCTTCCGTTGAGACATGTTTGCTCATGTTGCCATACCGTTGCCAGAAGGCAACAAACACTTGGTCCCAGGAACTTCGGAGCATGCTCTGGCCCAGGAAATACTTCACCATCGACCCGACCCAGGCGGGCTCAGCACCTGTGCAGCATCAAGGTGAAGAGCCCGGGGATGGGTGGGCACGTGGCTAGGCGCACGCCGGCCAGGTTGGCAGCTCAGTCTTCACCGCGCCGCGCCCAGGCCCCTACAGCCGCCATGAGGGACTATAGGACTGTGCGACGTCGACCACTTTCTATATATAACACCAGTGGCACAGACACTAAGAACAGCAATTAATAAGTGGGACCTCCTAAAACTAAGAAGCTTCTGTAAGGCCAAGGACACTGTTAATAAGACAAAACAACAGCCTACAGAATGGGAAAAGATTTTCACCAACCCTACAAGTGACAGAGGACTGATCCCTAAAATAGAGAACTCAGGAAACTGGAGCCCAAAACCCTAAATAACCCAATTAAAAAATGGGGTTCAGAACTAAAAAGGGAATTCTCAGCAGAAGAATTACAAATAGCTGAAAGGCACTTGAAAAATTGCTCAAGATCTTTAGCCATCAGAGAAATGCAAATCAAAACAACATTGAGATACCATCTTACACCTGTCGGAATGGCTAAGATCAAAAACACAGATGACAGCCTATGCTGGAGAGGATGCAGAGCAAGGGGAACACTCCTCCATTGTTGGTGGGAGTGTAAACTTGTTCAGCCACTCTGGAATGCAGTATGGCGGTTCCTCAGAAAACTGGGAATCAATCTTCCCAAGGACCCAGCAATACCACTACTGGGCATATACCCTAAAGACGCACATTCACATCCCAAAAGCATTAGCTCAACTATGTTCATAGCAGCATTATTTGTAACAGCAAGAACCTGGAAACAACCTAGATGCCAATCAACTGGAGAATGGATTAACAAACTGAGGTACATCTACACAATGGAGTACTACTCAGCAGTAAGAAAAAATTATATACTAAAGTTCGCAGGCAAATGGATGGATTTGGAGAATATCCTCCTGAGCAAGATATCACAAGCCCAGAAAGATAAGCACAGGATATACTCCCTCATTAGTGGACACTAGACAAAAAGCAAAGCACACCCAAGCTGTAAGCTACAACCTCTGAAAAGCTTGGGATCAGAAGGAACTTAGGAGAGGCATTCAGGGATTTTCCTAGGAAGAGAAAATAGAGAAGATCTTCCTAGCTAATTGAGAGCATAAGGAGCCTCTCCTGGGCCAAGGATGGTTCCTATAGATTTTGATGGTGGTGGTGGCTGGTCTTCATATCAGAAAGACACTTATCAGCTTCCTAGCAAAGCTCAGAGGTCCTGGAGCAGAGCTGAGGCCAGACATATTTGCTTTACTCTAAAGGTAATGGCGAAAAGGCAAAGGCATAAGGTATTTTAGAGAAATGATAGCACCCAGGGCCAGAGAAGTAGTGGAGCTAGCCTGGGAAAGGGCTGAGGAGCGTAGGTAATGGGGCAAGAGGAGAACCACAGCAGCCTGCCGTCTGTCCTTCACCCCATCTAAAGCTGCTTAGCTGGTGGCTGGTGTTGACCAATGGAAACCTGAGTCAAACAAGCAGTCCTAGTGTGGCATTCCCTTCTTTGCCTTCTGTGATTTACCCAGGGCCACAGGCAGAGGCTACTATCCACACAACTGGGACTGTATTCAAGGAAGCCCTACCTTCTCTCACATTTTACACATACACGTTCAAATTCTAACACTCACGCTGCTCAACTCTTCTCTACATCCCATGCCTGAGAACCCTGGTGGCCTCTGGACATGTGTCACAGAACGCTAACCCCTACATTCTCATTTGGCCTGAATACTCACAAATCTCTTACATCCACACTCCATGACCCAGGCCTGCGGACAGCAGGGGACGCCTAACCTGCCGCCCTCTGTGCCTTTCTCTCCTGTGCTCACATTCTTACCCACTGTGAACCCAGGCTCATTCTGTCCTCCCAGGCTCATTCTGTCCTAGCTTACCCACCTCTTTGATTCTGTTTCCTATTACTACCCTTGTTATAATGTAAGGTCCTGGGCTTGCTCTCTCTTTGTCACTGAGCTTCGTCATGGTGAAAAGTCTTGTCTTCATTAAAAGAATGACCAGATAAGTGAACCAAGTTCACATAAGGACCTGCAAAGGGAATCTCTGCCTATATTGCAAACATATATCATTTCTTTTATTAAAGAAAAGTTCTTGCCTGGGCATTCTGCCACCAGCGTCTTTCCTTGAGGCTGCATCAATAGTTTTTATATCCTGATAGATATAAAACTCTTCCCTTCTCCTGCAGATCAGTGTCTGGTTGTATATGTTATCTAGTTTTAGCCATGTAAAAGAGGGTAAATTAGGTCCTACTGTGGCTCATGGCTATAAGCAGCAGATACAATAGACTCTTTGAAGTACCCTTAAATAAATTAAAATACTATTGTTGTTATAGTGAAGGGGCACATGGTGTATGGGAGTATGCCTGCCACAACACACCTGTGGAGGTCAGAGGTCAGCTTGCAGGAGTCAGCTCTCTCTCTTCTATGAGGGTCCAGTAGATTAAACTCAGGCCGTCAGGGTTGGCAGCAAATGCCTTTACTTGGAGAACCATCTCTCTGGCCTCCAGGAACCCCCTTTTGTAAGATCTGAGAGAGCACCTCCCGCCTTACTCTCTTCCTGTGGAGGGAATGACAGAGGCTGAATTCTATCTGGGATTGGACCAGAGTCACTAGCCAGACTGCTTTCCAGAGAATGCTTTTATGTCCACATTTGGACCCAGACACTCCGTGCTGTTCCTACTCCATGGAACTTAGGTTGAGTATTGATGCACCCTTTCAAAGCATTCATTTCTTCCTCCCATCTGTAGAGACCTTTTGAGGACGGTTCACTGTGGTCCAGCCCAAGTCCACACCACTGAGAAATTCCAGGTAGGTTGATTGACAGTGACCCATAGCAGGACCCCAGTGGCCCTGGGTTCCTGGCAGGTTGTGAAAAACTTTTCCTTGCCTTCTCTCCAGCCTGGGTGACTGTTTCACACCCTGAGTGGGGCTGTACCACATATTTTAATCAGTAAGATAATGTCTTAGCAGGAGTAAGAGTCGATAAATCCCAGCAAGCTCTAGGGGGTGGAGGCATCAAGGGGTTCCGGGAACATAGATGCCAATCATGAGGCAGGCAAGTTCTGTGCCATCTCCCGTGTGTGATTGTGCGAATCTGTATTTACATCCTGTGCATTCATGAGGAGTCTTCTAGAATCAGATTACAAGGGCTGTGTTTGCCCTAACCTAGTAAACCTATAGGCTTTACTACAAACTTAACTGTGAATGGTAGAGCTCAGGGGACCATAAATGGCCTTCTCCTCCACAAGACTAAATCATTAATCCACTGTGAGGCTGACACCAGCCAGAGAATCAGGGGTGGGTCCTGGCTGTGCCACTCACAAATGGAGGGATAGCTTATTAAGTTTTATACCTGGTGCACAGCAAGGAACCAAGAAACAGACCCTGGCTGTCACCACACTATGGATCTTAAGGTCTATGTCAGGTGAGGAAACCAGCTGTGGAAGGACAAGGCTGGTCTGCCCTGTGCTTCCGGTTCCTAACCATATAAGCTGGGCAATGGCTGGGAAGAGTACTGCAGACCTGCCTAGCCTCAAGATGCCTAAAAAGGAGAAGATGAAGAAAAACACCAAGTCCATGTCACTGTGTTACCTCCTGGCCCTCTTCTCAGGATCATGAGTCCTCATCCTTACGGAATAGACACCCCGGGAGCATGGGAAGGTACTTTTCGTCAGTCATCATCTTTTCTGGGCATTTATCCCTCTCCTGCCACAGCCCTCCCAACAGGAGCTGGGTTGGAACCCCAACACAGGCGGTCGCTGACTGTGCCTCCTCCCTTTCCTGTCCACTTAGTCTGCATCACAGAGACAGGTGTGTGGGAAGCCACTGAGACACAACCACTGGGCACCTGCATTATCCTGTGGGTACGGGAGTTTGGGCCTTAATTCTGTAGATCCTCCACGTAACAGGCTGGAGTAAGGCCCAAGTACAGATGGCAACAGGGCTCTGCGGAGCACCCCACTTTTCTCTGGCCCCTGATATCCTCAGACTGCAGGGTACATAACTCATTACCAGCTAGCTCTTACAAATTAATCCATTTCTCTTAATCTATTTATTGCATGGTTCCAGAGCTTTACCTGTGTTCCATTACTTCTTGCCTTCTAGGTGACAGCCCGCAGGATCTCTTTGACTCTGTCCTTCTCTGTCTTGGATTTCCCTCCTGCCTCTAAACTGCCTTGCCATGGGCCAAAACAGCTTCTTTATTAACCAATGGTAATAAAGCATATTCACAGCATACAAAAAGACATCCCACATTTGAACACAGCCTTTAAAATGTTTCAGTGCGTTGGTAGTGATGCACACCTTTTATCCCAGCACTTCAGGGGCAAAGGCAGACTGATCTCTGAGTTTGAGGTCAGCCTGGTTCTCAGAGTGAATTCCAGAACATTCAGGGATACACAGAGAAACCCTATACTGAAAAACAAATATTTCAGTGCACAGGGAGGCTGAGGGATGAACTTGGTGAGGGCACAGCAAAGGTAACTGCAGCCAACCAGAACTGGACTGTGGTGCGTGGCCAGGAGTGAGGATGCTGGGCTCTGTCTGTGTGACTGAGCCACACGGGCAGTCACCACAACCTCCTGGAAGTGGGGGATAAGAGTGTAAAATCACCTGGTTTGTTTGTGCCTGTAGTCCTGAGGTGTCGGTGTTGTGTATGAGGCCCCAGTGTGGAATTCAGGAGGGACTGTTTTTGTTGTTGTTTGGACTTTTTTTTTTTTCTTTCATTTTTTGAGGGGGTTGTTGTTGGTGGCGGTGATGATGGTGTGTATGTATATTTTTGAGACAGTTTCTTTGTGTAGCTCTGAAGACTATGTTGGGCTCTGCCTCCCAAGTGCTGGGTTTAAAAGGGTGTTCCACCACTGCCTGTTATATTGTTCTTATTTTTTAATTGGTTGATTAAGTATGTAGTCGATTAATTTATAGTGTGTGTGTGTGTGTGTGTGTGTGTGTGTGTGTGCTTGTGTGCCTACATGCCACTTTGTGTGTGGAGAGATCAGAAAAGACAATCCATGGTCGTCGGCTTGCTCCTCTTCCCAAGCACACTCTGAAGACAGAATTTGGTTATCAGACTTGACAGCAAGCCCTTTAACCAGCAGAGCAATCCCTGGCTCTTTTTCTTATGTTCTGACCTGTCTTAGCCCCAATCTAGGACAGAAAGGAAGTCAAGGTACATGCTAGCTTACAAAGCTTATGTGCTCAGCTCTGGGGCCTTTTAGACACCCCAGGACACACTCTAGGCCTTGAGAGCAAAATCTCTGGGGAATGGCCAGTAATTCCAGTGCACAGCCAGAGTTGAATCCCCATTTTAGCTCTGCAGTCCAAGGACAGGTGTGGTCACCTGGGGCCACCATAAGCCTCAGGTCTGACCTCTCTCTGCATTGCTAATGAGTATCCTGGGTTGGGATTAGTTAATGCTGCTGTTGGAAGATGGCGGCCAGTTCCAGCCTCAGCTCCTCTAACTCCCCTGGATAGCAGTGTGCCCCAATGCCCAGGAGGCTGAAGAAGGGGCAGAACACAGCACAGTTGTGCACACCATACTCTAGAACACTGCTTCTCACATAAACAGACCACCATTCAGCCTCACATCAATGGGCCACCACACAGCCCTCCAGCTGTCATTTCTGGTACATACACTATGTCCCAGCTGAGTGACAGAGCTGGAGTAGCATTGAGACTGGCATGGAGGGGATAGTCTCAGGTATAACTCTAAAAGGGGGCCCAGTGTCATCACCAAGGAAGGCCACCCTTCCCTGCTGCCAACTGTCCTGCCTGGAACATTATGGAAGACTCTGAGGGGCCTTATCTCTGAAGAGATTCACTGACAAAGTGAGGATGGGTGCTGCCTGTGACAAACTCAGAGGCTCAAGGCCACAAATGGCAGCAATAGCTTTTAATTAAGGTCTCATCCTTTCTAACCCCACAAACACTCTTTCTGACCTCAGGGAGGGCTCCGGAACCCAAATGGGAATATTAGAGGTTTGTTGAGAGGGCCAGGAGCCCTTGGCAGGCCTTTTTCTGGCTTCTCTTAGAAGAGGGGGTTATGGGGATGGAAACACTTCCAAATTTGAGCATTAAGGGAGATTATAGGAGGGGCCTCCAGAAAAGAGTTAACCCCATTTCCTCAGGTGAAAAACCCATGCTGGGCAATGGAAGAACAGATCTGATGCCATCAATGACTAGTTCCCTGTGGGAGACATATACCTGTCTGCAGGTGCCCTGGCAGGGGTTTAAACTTCTGCTGGCACTTCCCAGAGTCCTAAATCAAGCTGATTCCACCTGGCTCTTAGTGCACGCTCAGAGCAGGGAGCCTTATGTTAAACTGCCCTCTCTAGAACATTCCCGCTCTAGATTCCCAGTAAAGAGTGCTGGAAAGAAGCCAGAACAGGGCAGCTGAATTAAGGGCAGAGAACTCCAGGCTGGGCAGGGTTTGCTGTGGCTGGGATGGTGCTGGCCTGGCTACCCTTTCCCTGGTGGTGGTACAAGATAAACAGACTGCACACAAAAAATGCTACAGACCGGGTCCTGTTGTGTGTCTAGACAGATTAAGTCTGCTGGGCCTTTAGCCTTGACTACATGTCCCTCTCTCTATGGTTTCTCTTAAGTCTTCATGGTCACTAAGAAACTAGGATTTTTTTCCCCCTTTGAGAATGAAAAGTGGATCCTGGGACCTGTATGTGTAATGATGAATTACTTCCAGGCTGTTTGTTAGGACAATAATGCCACAGCTGCAGGATAGGGGAGGCTGTAACCCTACCTTCTAATCAGTAGAGGGGACAGTTCTTGCTGGTTATGCCTTTAAAGACAGTGTGGCTCAGTGGAGAGAGCAGAACACCTGGGCTACATTAGCTGCACAGCTTTGGAAGGCTTCTTAAACTGCCTCCATGTTCTTGCTCTCATCAGAATAGTGGCCAAGTTCTTGCCTCCATGTGCCTTGGGAGTGTAGGTATACTGAGAGCACAGAAAGGCAGCAATGTAAATGATAACCTTTATCAGTGACAACTTATTGTGCCCCGAGTAGCTTCCCTGGAGGTTGCTGTTAAACAAATGTTGCCTGGTATGACTGCTCAGTCAAGGTAGAAATTATACCAAAAGCTTGTATATATCTAAACACACCTCTCTTATTTATTTATTTTATGACAGGGTCTCAGTATGCACCCCTGGATAACTTACAACCTATTATGTACACCAAGCTGAGCTCACATTCAGAGAGCTCTACCTCTGTCTCCCGAGATGAAAGACAGACCTGAAACTTCTAGGCTTTATTTTATTTTTTTAAGTTAGTTTCTGTGTTCTGTGTGTGTGTGTGTGTGTGTGTGTGTGTGTGTGTGTACATATATGTATATGTGTGTTCATGTGCATGGGCACATGTGTGTCTGTGGGGTGAATGTTCAAGTGTGTAGGTGTAGAGGGCTTACTTGACATTGAATGTCTTCCTCATGGCTCTCCCCTTTCTTTGCTGAGGCAGGGTCTTCCTGGGGCTCACCAACATTTAAATAACACTTCAGTCCAGAAGAGCTTGAAACTGCAGGAGTGAAGAAAGACACTTACGAGCCAGAACTGTCTAAAATCCATGATTGAGTTTTACTAGGCCCATGAGAAAAGGGGAAATTTATTTAGTTGTTGTGATTTTTTTATTATAAGCTTTGACAACTGGGATTAACTTTGCTATCCAAGGTCACAACTCCGTGTCTGGAAATTAAACTACAATTCCCAGAGTGCATCGCTCAGCTCTTAGGGAATGCTGGGAGGTGTGGCAGAAGTATGTTTTGGGCCAATTATAGTTACTATCTCAGGCATACATAAGCAATTAAATTAAGTTTCCCAGAGGGCATCTTTAAGAGGATTCTGGGAGGAGTGGCAGTAGCATCCGTCCCACAGGAAAGGGAAAAGAGAAAGTCTTTGAACTTGAAGTTTTGGCGTTTGCTGGGGTTTGCCGACAGCTGGGGCATAGGAGGCACCCCAAGAAGAATTCAGAGTGAGTACAGTGAAACAAGCCTGTTCTAAGTGCAACCAGGATGTAATAAGGAGCCATAATCAAAACTTAGCCGATTCTCTTGGCTACAGCGTTTGTGTTTTAAGTGTTTCTAATCTTGAGAAACCGGACTGTTTTGCACTCAACATTGAGTACCTCTGACTATTTTCTGAAACGTTTTTGGAGAGCTATTTAAACATGGAACTTTCTGGTTTCTCTTAATTTTTGAAGCAGTGGTGGGATCTTTTAGAAGTAAACCACAAAGCTTTTTTGCAACACGGTGACTTCGCATCCTTCCTAGAGCCCCATCCAAATCCACAATGGAATGGATGTTCCCAGGACTCTCGCAAACACAAGAAGCAATGAGGGCGCCCGTGAAGATTCAGGATGAGTGCTTTGTCACCTTTACGCCGTATAAATCATTACATCTGGAAACATGAACAAGATGAGGTGTGTGTGTGTGTGTGTGTGTGTGAGAGAGAGAGAGAGAGAGAGAGAGAGAGAGAGGAGAGAGAAGAGAGAGAGCTGTTAGTTCATAAGAATCCTGGCATTTGTTAGTCTTAGGTAAAAATAGTGTTACCTTTCATCTCATCTATAATTCTTTGTACGAAGACACACAAGCATATTCCTGAGTATTAAGGCTATACTGGCTAAAATTAATTTAGTAACAGAAATTGGGTAAGACACCAGGCCGCCATACAGCGCGCCACACAGAGTAGAGAGTAGCTACAGCCACAATAAAGTACCTTTTGCAGTTCCCAGGACCCATGAACCTCACCAGAGGAATTCCAGTAGCCTAGAAATAATCTTCAGCTATTAATCCCAGGAACTACTGTTTTGTTATACATTCTCATTTCTAAAAAAAGAATGTGCATGTGCTTAAAATTTTAAAGGTAGCTGGGCATTGTGTCTCAGTGCCTAAAATCCCTCCTGTTGAGGCAAAATGGTTGCTGCCATGAGTCTAAGGCTAGCCTAGGCTACAGAGTGAGATCATGTCTCAAGAATAAATAGATGAATGAAATTTAAAATCAGTAAAGATAAATAGATTTAAGTCACACAGGTGAAGTGCTTGCTGAAGCCAGGTAAAGCTGGGTGAAAACCATGCCTCTGTAATCCAAGCACAGCCACAGTGAAGGGAGGGGCAGAGGGACCAGCTGGAAGCTCACAGGCTGCCGAGCCTGGTGTACACAGGAACAGACAGCAGAGGTGGAGGGTAGACCAACACCTGAGGCTGTCCTCCAGTCTCTACGAGTGTCCTGTGGCATGCGTGCGCCTACAGCCACACACACAAACATATGTAAGTGTAAAAATGAACAGTTTATTTGCGTGTAGCCTTCTCAACCCCCATCATCTTTTCTTTCTCCACAATTAACCACTGTCTATAGTTTGGTCTATAGTACACTTCTAGAAAGATTAAATGCCTACCAATAATCCTAGCATTCAATAGTTGATAGCAGGAGGATCAGTGAATTCAAGGCCAGCCTGTGTTGTGTGAGACCCTCTCTAAACACACAAAGAACAGTAACAAGTCCACATAACTCCAGATGAGTGAAGGGTTATACATTGTAATCATGGCACTGTGGAGTTAGAGGCAGGAGGAGTGCCATGAGTTCAAGGCCAGCCTGGGCTACATAGTGATTTCCAGGCTCACCTCAGCTAAGACCCAATCCCAAAAAACAAAACGAATATGCAACTTATGTATACTGAAATGTTTATCTATTCTCTTCATTGTAAATCAATTAGGTAGTGATGACCAACAAATATTACTTGTCTTTTCCACTTGTCTAGCTGAAGATAAAAGTGAATAAAGCTCTGAATAGTGGCTTATGTGTATTATCTTAGTACTTGGGGGGCTGATATAGGATGGTTGTCTCTGATTCAAAGCCAGTCTAGGCTCTATTGTGAGTTCCAGGCAAGGCTTATCTTAAAAAGTCATCATCATTATAAATTGATAAAAATGCATATTTATAGTATGCAATGTAATATTTCTTTTTTATATATAAGATGGTTTTTCTTTTTTTTTTTTTTGAAACTTTATTTATTTATTTGCCTTGGTGTTTGCCTGGAACTGGAACTACAGACAGTTGTTAGCTGCCATGTGGGTGCTGGGAATCAAACCCGGGTCCTCTGGAAGAGCAGACGGTGCTCTTAACCGCTGAGCCATCTCTCCAGCCCCTGCAATGTAATATTTCAATGTTTGCATATCCTATTAAATAAATCAAGCTAATATATCACTTCACATATTTAAAATTGTTCATTGTGGGACAGTTAATATCACTTAGAGGTTTTCAAGTGTCTTTCAAGTATGTATGATGACCAGCAGTACTACAGATTTGCAGAACTTATATATCCTGTCCAAGTGAAACTGTATACCCTTTGGCCAGCATCTCCCCATTGCCCTGGGCATTTCTCACTTAATAATATATTATGACTACTCTTTCCTGTTACTACACACGTCACTCTCTACTTAGAAGCTACTTATTATTCTGTTTAATTATAATTTGGGGGAGATGGCTGAGGATCAAACCTTGGGCCTCATGAATATTAGGTAAGTAGTCTACAACTAAGCTACCTCCCCATACAATATCATAATTTATTTTATTGTTATTGTGTGTGTGTGTGATGTGTGTGCCTGCAGATGCAAGCATGCCATAGTGTGCATATGGAGACCAGTGGACAACTTTGGGGAGTCTGTGTTCTCTTTCCACCACGGATTCCAGGAATCAAACTCAGCTCATCAGGCTTGCCCAGCAGGTGCTTTTAGTGGCTGAGCCATCTTGATGGGTCTCATTATTATAATTTTAAAAAAAGTATTTATTTATGTTTATTCATAAACAACTGCTTGTCTCTATTCCACCTTGTACCTGTGGAGGCCAGAAGAGGGCATTGGATTCCACGGACTGAAGTTACAGACAGTTGTGAGCTGCCATGTGGATGCTGGGCACTGAACACATCCTCTGGAAGAGCAGCCAGCACCTTTAAATGCTGAGTCATCTCCAGCCCCTGTACTTCTTATTAACATTCTTAAACATATTATTTCCTACCTAGGATAGATCCTTAGATGTAGAATTTTTAGTAAAGGAAGTTTAACACATTAATAGTTATTCCTAAATTAACTGTAAAATATTGGAGCAATGTACATTTTTGAGTTATATCTGAGCTAGTCAACTTGGTTTTAAACACATACCTTTAGATTGTCAAAACTACACCATTAGCGACATCTCAGAGTGCTTTTACTCCCGCCTAGTACATACTGCCTTCTGTGAATGTGACTCATACTGTTTTTTGTTTCTTAAGTGACCTTGAGTAACATCAGTACCTAATATTTTGTTGACTCTCACTTGCTAAATATATTTTACCCTCTCCAGGGTCATAGATCGAAACCAAAACTATTCAAGGATTAGTCGTCAGTGACTCATACTTGAGCAATCAAGAAGCACAGCTGACCTCTAAACACACTTGTTTCCCTGGGGCACAGTTAAAGGGTGGTTGGTTGTTTAACTGGATGGTCTTGCTTTCTCAGTGGAATTTCTTCATATTTTTCCTACTAATATGAAAGGTAGCTTGCACAGGGAAGACAATCTGTATGGATACACAATTTAAAAAGAAACTTCGGGTTTGGGGTGTAGCTCAGTGGCTGAGTGCCTGCTTAGGATGTGGATGGGTAGCATTCAGATATGTGAGGCTCTGGATTCAACCCATGACCACAAACAACCAAACACTGTTCTGAAAGTGGACTTTAAGAGACAGAATATACCACAAAAACAGAAACTAACTTGGCTTCCTGTGAATTTGTGTAGCTGCCTATTGAAATATTTTCCTAGTGTAGTGACCTTGATTTAAATTTTTTTTAATCTACAGGATTTTTTCTTACTTAATTCTCTAAGAAATGTTGGAGTTTTTTGTTTGTTTTCCTTTTTTGTTTTTAGAGACAGGGTATCCCTGTGTAACAGCCCTAGCTGTCCTGGAACTCACTTTGTAGACCAATTTGGCCTTTAACTTAGAGAAATCTGTCTGCCTCTGCCTCCTGAGTGCTGGGATTAAAAATATGTTCCACCATGCTCAACCCCAGATGTTGGATTTTTAAATTTTTTTATTACATCTTAAATTTATTTATTTTGTGTATATGTGTGTATGTCCTGGTGTATTTGTGGAGGTCAAAAGACAGCTTGTGGTCTTTCCTTCTACCATGGGGGTACTGGGGACTGAACTCAGGATGCTAGCCTTGGTGGCATGCACCTTTACTGGTTGAGACATCTAACTGGGCTAGAACGTTGTTTTCCGTGGATGAGAAACTTGGATTCAGGAGTCTGGAGACATCTCAGAGTTATCATTTATTTTATTAAGATAAAGCTAATGACCATAATAAAAATCAGTGGTCAGGAGACAGGAAGGTAGCTCAGTGGTAGGGAACATGACTTGCATGTGGCAGACCCTGCACTCATTCTCAAGAACTTAAGTTTAAAAGTTAAAAACATTTAGCTTCTTAATATAGCAAAGCCTTCTTTCTTTTTAAGAATTCCTCTCGGTAATTACTCACAGTTCTAGGATTGAACCTAGGGCTTTGAACATGTTATAAAGCTGTTCTATCATGACCCCATCCTCACCCCTACCCAATATGGTAAGAGTTCATTTCCTACAAACAGTCCAATGTAGAAGACTTTTTGGTTGGTGGAAAGCTTTTCTCCATGTGTAAATCAAGGATCCAAGCTACTCCATTTAATGTCTGCCTTTTCCATTAGAGTCTTCCAAGCAAAGGGGAAATGAGGGTGGATAAGCCATATTCACTGCTAATGCTTCATCTTAGAAGGGACGCACATCATTTTCACCACCGACGTATGGTTAAGACCCAGGCAGAGCCATCTACCTCCCAGCAACACCTCCACAGTACGGAGGAGGAAGCACATTGCTTACATTAATTAGCTGATTTTCATTACTTACTAGCTTAGCAGAACAGGATGCAATTTTGTATATTAGAAAATAAGCAATGGGAATTTGAGATCCAGTAGCTAATTAGTGATAAAATGCGATGAAGGCCTGGGGTGGTGTTGTACATCTAAATTCCCAGCACTCAGAAGGTAGTAGGTGCAGGTGGAGCTCTGTGAGCCTAAGGGCAGCCAACGATACATAGTGAGGCCCTATCTTAAAAGGCAAAAAATAACAGATAAACAAAACAAAAGCAGTGTCAAAGCCTGTTTACATGAGTCTTGGGTTTTTGTTGTTTTTCCCTGATATTGCAAGGTGAGTCTATCCTGGCTTAAACTATAACTCTCTTGTTGATTTATTACCTAAAACCAAAACAAACAGACTTCCATTTTTCTCTAGGAGCCCAACAATGTCTCTGTACTGTGCAGCAGTCTGCAGGAGGAAATCTTTCTGGTGCTATAGGTTGCTCTCAACTTATGTCACTAAGAGTCGGTGAGTTCTGACCAACCTTATTATTTGGGGCTTATTAAATATTAAACTATAAACTCTTAAAAATCCCATATTAAAATTTAAATATAGTAATGTCCACTGTAAGTTATTTACAGTTGAAAGCCGTTTAAGAGTAAGTTTCCAACACTGAAAATGCTTCATACTCTTTTTTTAAAGATTTATTTGTTTATTATATATACAGAAGAGAGTACCAGATGTCATCATAGATGGTTGTGAGCCACCATGTGGTTGCTGGGAATTGAACTCAGGACCTTGGGAAGAACAGTTAGTGCTCTTAACCTCTGAACCATCTCTCCAGCCCTGGGCAATGCTCCTAATCTCTGAGCCACCTCTCCAGCCTGTTTCATACTCTTGACTGTAAGTTCTACCCAAATAAGACATTGTCCTTTTGGCCAAGAGTGGTGATGCACAGCTGAAATCTTCACCTGTAAATGGTGGAGGCAGGGGACCAGGAATTTAGGATCCTCATCTACATAGAGGTCAGCCCAGGTTACATGAAACTCTCAAAAAGGAGGAGGAGGAGAAGGAGGAGACTTGGTCTTTTTTGTTGTTACTGTTTTTTTTTTTTTTTTTTTGAGGCAGGGTCTAGCTATATTTTTTCATATTTATACATAGTTATGACTACACATGTGGAGAAGGGTGAATGTATATGAGTATGCATATGCATATAGAGGCAGAGGTTGACTAGATGTCTTCCTGAGTCACTTTTCTACCTTACTGGTTTTTAAAGTTTTATATATATATGGGTATTTGACTTGCATATGCTTGTGTACCATGTGTATGCAATGTCCATAGAAGCCAGAAGAGAGTGTCAGATCCTCTGGAACTGTGTAGATGGTTGTTTAGCCACCATACAAGTGCTGTGAACTGAACTCAGGTCCTCTGGAAGAGCAGCCAGTGCTCTTAACTACAGTCATCTCTTGGTCCTCCATCTTATTTTTTGATCTCTGATTAGCTAGCTAGCAAGCCCCAGAGGTCCTCTTGTCTCTCTCTCCCTGGCACTGGGATTATAGAGCCCTCCCCACCCAGTTTTTCTGGGTGTTACAGATCCAAACCCAGGTCTTCATCCTGGCATAGGAAGCACTGGCTGTGTCTTCTCATCACCTGTTTTTTAAATTTTTACTTATTTTTATTTTATGTGCCTGGGCATTTTGCCATGAGTGTTAGGTCCCCTGGAACTGGAGTTACAGACAGTTGTGAGCTGCCATGTGGGTGCTGGGAATCGAACCCAGGTCCTTTAGAAGAACAGCCAGCACTCCCGACTGCTGAGCACCCCCCACCCCCAAATCAAGCATCTTTTGTCTCTGTTTCTAAAGCACTCTTTTGTAACTCCTCTTTCTTGGATGGGACCCCTGACATGGCTAATGTAGCGATGGTTCTCCTGTGTTTTCATGCTGTGCCAGCTCTGCTTATTGCTTTTACAGATTTTTTTTTTATCTTACAAAAAACACATGTAAAACATTTTCTACCTACTTGTCAAAATATGGCATATACTTGAGAGTCTGTTTAGGGCTTAATTTTTTGTTTTTCTGTATGGGGATCAAACCCAGGGCCTTTCACATGCCAGACAAGCACTCTAACTGAGATACACCCCTAGTTTGGTTCTGGGATTTTAATAGGCAACCAGGTGGTAGTGACGCATGCCTTTAGTCCCAGTACTTGAGAGTCAGAGGCAAGGCAGATCTCAGTGAGTTTGAGGCCAGCCTGGTCTACAAAGTGAGTTCCAGGACAGCCAGAACTGTTACATAGAGAAACCCTGTCTTGAAAAACAAGCAAACTAAAATTTAAGCCCCCAAGAGAAGGCTCATTTAGTCACCACTGAACTTTTTTTTTTTAAAAAAAAGATTTTTATTTGTTCATTATATATAGTGTTCTGCATGCATGTACATCCATATACCAGAAGAAGTCACCAAATATCATTATAGATCGTTGTGAGCCACCATGTGGGTCCTGGGAATTGAACTCAGGACCTCTGGAAGAGCAAGTAGCTAGTGCTCTTAACCTCTGAGCCATCTCTCCAGCCCCACCACTGACTCTTAAGGACTCTGATTCAATTTATAAAGCTTGTGGACAGACTCCAGCAACCCTAAATGAAGGTACTAGAAAAATCTAGAACTTGATTTATTATTGTCTCTCTTTTGGAAACCAGTAAGTTTTTCTTTTGACGGGAGGGAGGGTTCTCTCTACATTGTTCTTGTAGCTCTGGAATTCACAGGGATCAACCACCTCTGCCTCCTGAGTACTGGGATTAAAGGCGTGCACCACCACTATGCCTGGCCCAGTAAATTTTCTTAACCTACATTTTTATTTTGGCTACTCAAAATATTATCATTATGAGTTAGATCAAGAATAGGTTTTACCAGTGTTCTCTCTGGTATACTTAAGGAGCCAAAGGAGTTAGTTCATGTCTGAAATAAGGGTGCACTGATTGGATGAGAATTCCTAAAGGTGCAGTGTTTGCTGTGTGTTCCTTCCTATCTGTGGGCCTGGCTCCTTTCCCTTCCAGTCTGCTGCCTGCAAATTCTTGCCTCACTGTGTAAAGCTGGCCAAGTTCTCTAAGGTTCAATTCAGTAAGTTTTATTGCCCTTGAAGCTCAAGTCAATAAATACCAATTGAGCTAAGCCATTTCAATATTAATTGCTGAGATGAAAGGCCAAGAATAGCAGACTGGTCCTTATGCAGACTTTCTGGAGAGGCAGGGAACAAACACACAGAAGGATGGAGGGGAGCAGCAGCAAGCATGACAACCAGACCAGCATGCACAGTTGCTTGTAGCCACTTCAACCTTGGAGCAAATGGAATGAAAGTAAATGAGTGCAACTTGGCATGATGGCACAGACCTGTAATCACAGCTACTCTAGAAGCTAGGGCAGGAGGATTATATTCGAGGCTGTGCTGGATTACAGAGTAAGTTCAAGACCAGCCAGGGCAGCTTAGTGATAAACGGTGAGAAGAGAATTGAGCATGTAGCTTAGTGATGGAGAGCCTGCCTAGCATGTTCCTGTCCGAGTTCCAGAGCCAGCACTGTAATACACATACACACACACACACACACACACACACACACACACACACACACACACGAATGGATGATAGACCAACAGCCAAGTGTGGTCTGTTTATATTTGCTTGTTTAACTTGGGCTGTATCTGCATATGTTACCGTTGGTGTGCAGGTCGGAGGGTAACTTGACAGAGTTGGCAGTCTCCTTCCACCATGATGGTTCTGAAGAACTCAGGTTGTCAGTCACTTTTAACCTATGGTCATCTCACCAGCCTAAGCTTGCTCTTTCAATGGTTATCCCGAATACAGGTATTTATTTGAACTGAAGGAAGATGATGAGGCCTGCAGGAAAGCTCAGCAGACCGGAGTGTTTTATCTCTTTCATGATCTGGCTCCTTTGCTACAGGCATCAGGAAGTCAGTACCTGGTTCCTCGGCTTAGCCGAGCAGGTAAGGTCAAAGTGCACCAGAGGAGCAGATAAGGCTATGGCCACCAGGTGAAATTCAGGTCACACCGAAACTTCAAGATTACCTTTGCATTTTAAATGAGTTCAGATTCTTCAAACAGCTCTTGAGAGTCTAATGAATAACTCATTGTATGAACTTGAATTGCTGGTTAGGTATTTTTGGTGGTGATGTGAACCATGAGTGAGTGCCTTAAACAGAGAGGTCCATAAAGCTGCTGTTCAAATGGGATGGGCCACTGCCCATTTTGTAAATGAAATTTTAACACAGTCATACTCATTCTTTGACATACTGTGCCCAGCTACTTCTGTGCTACAATGGTAATTGACTAGTCACCGCAGACTATATTATAAACTCTAAAATACTTGGTATCTCTTCACAAAGGTTTCCAACCTTGCCTTAGGCTTGCAATTTCTAGCCTTAAGCAACCGAATTTTACATAGTTCAAGATTTGTATCCTAACTTGATTTTGACTAGGTCAAAATTAAGTAAAATTAATTTCGAGATCCGCTTTAGTATATACAACTACAGATCTACATCTCTGAATTTGGGGATTTTATTTTTGAGATTCAAGTATGGACTGAAAATAATTTTTAAAACTCTGACCGCAAGGGTTGTGACTCAGTGGTAGAGTACTTGACCAGCATACACCAGTGTCTAGTTGCTTTTCCATTCCTGTAGTAAAACACCACGACCAAGGCCCTTTACAGAAGAAAGAGTGTATTTTGGGCTTAGTATTTCAGAGAGATGAGGGCTGGGAGGCATAGCACTAGAATAGCAGCTGAGAGTTTACAGGAGGCAGAGAACATGTTGGAAACGCATGAGCTTTTTTTTTTTTTTTTTTTTTTTTTTTTTAAGATTTTTTTTTAAACTTTATTTATTATTTATTTATTTATTTGCCTTGGTGTTTGCCTGGAACTGGAACTACAGACAGTTGTTAGCTGCCATGTGGGTGCTGGGAATCGAACCCGGGTCCTCTGGAAGAGCAGACGGTGCTCTTAACCGCTGAGCCATGTCTCCAGCCCCAACGCATGAGCTTTTCAAACCTCAAGCCCTATTGCTCACCCTCTGCAGTAACACACCTTGTCCAATAAGATAAGGCCACGCCTCCTAATCCTTCCCAAATAGTTCTACCAATTGGGGACCAAACCTACAAAAGCCATTCTTATTGAGACCTCCACAATGAGGGTCCTAGGTTCAATCCTAGTAGCAGGAAAAAAAGATTCTGCAATCATCAAATTGAGGGTAAATAACAATAAAAAAAAAATCTGTCATATACTGATTATGGTCATGTTTGTTGTCGTATCTCAAACAACAGAGTGAAACAGTTGTGTTCATTGTTGCATTATTATTTGATATTTTAAGCATCCAAAGCTATTTAAAGTGTTGACAAATGTAACCAACCTTATTTTTATATAAGAGATTTGAGCATACCCAAATTTTGGTATGTAAGAGATATTCTGTAACAGACCCCAGCCAGTCCTGAGATAGAAATTATATACTGTAAGCAGAAATATTTCCTGTGGGTCTCACATGGCTGTGATGATGTGACTAAAATCTGTGTCTCACTTTTTCTCTCCCTCTCCCTTTTTGTATTTAGAGTTGGAAGGGTTGCTGGGTAAGTTTGGACAGGATTCACAAAGAATAGAAGATTCAGTGCTGATTGGATGCTCCAACCAGCATGAAGCCTGGTTTGCTTTGGATCTGGGTCTGAATAGCGCATCCTCCATCCATGGTACGTACCCCTTTCCCTACACGCTGCTCTCAGACTTTAGAGTTTTACCATTTCAAAGAAAAATTTTCACATACAAAAATTATCAGTTTTTCTCTTTAAATAAGGATATAAATACACCATTATCCACTATCATTACTGAAAAGAGAATAAGAAAGGCCTTGCTATGAAGCTGTAGATAGCCTGGAATTTGCTCTATAACCCAGACTGACCTCAGATTCAGCCCTGCCTCAGCCTCCCATGTGCTGAGATACCAGGCATGCACTATCTCACCTGGCTGAAAATCAAGAGGATTGTAATAATTTTTGTCCAGGTGGTGGGAACATACTTACTTGCTTATTATATTATTCCCAATACATTTATACATTTTATATCTTAACTATTTAAGTTATTTTAAAATTCATGTCTCCAAAATGTGGTATGGCAGTATATAATCCCAGTACTTGGAGGAGACTGGAGCCAAAGAATTTTGAGTTCTAGACCAGTTTAGCCTACATAGTGAGTTTTTTGGGGGGGTGGGGGGCAGGAGGCTCTGAAAAATACCAGAGCAAAAGCTCTGCGTGGTGTACAGTTTGTAATCCCAGCACTTGAAGAGTTAAAGATTTTCCTTATCTACAGATTACGAAGACAGCCTGGCTACAGAACATTCTGTTTTAAGAACAAAAAAAAAGTGGTATCATTTTTCATAAGAACGTTTCTGTGTTCTGGGTCCACCACCCTGCACTGTAGAATGTTTCTGGGGTGTCAGCGTCATGGTGGTGGGATGAGCTTGGACATCCCATTTTATGTATTCTAAGGACTGGTATTGCTGACCCTCATTCTCACTGCTCTGTGAGGGGCCCTGAGAAATACTGTGCTCTGCCATTTCCCAAACTAACCTAAGAACAGTGTGGTACCTGTTTAAATTTTTTTTAAAAAAATCTTACAAAAGTTGGGTTTGGGAACCCTGAGTAGCTATTCCATGGTTCATGGTAACACACACCATTGTGTAGGAGCATGTTCCCTCTCCCTCTTCCTCTTCCTCACTCTCTCTCTCACTCCCCCCCACCCCCGTTTCATTTCCCAATCCCTAGCCGAGTATCATAGGCAAGCGTGAGAAGCGGAGTTCTGACAGGATGGACTTCACAGAGGAAGCCTGGACATCTATGTAATCATATCCTGTTCTCTGATTTTCTAGCCTCCTTGCCAAAATCTGAAATGGAAGCAGAGCTCAGAGGTTCGTTCATCAAGCTGAGGCAGGCTGTTTTTCAGCTGAACTCGATGGATTCCTCCTTGCTGTTCACGGTAGTTCTGGTTTCTCAGTTCCATAGGAAGTATAATAAAGCTGTGTGTATGGGCAAATACACACGTGCATATGATCCTGGGGCGACACACAGATTCTCACAGATCACAGACCTTCCTGTACACTGGCAGAGGACAGTGTACTGTGAAAGGTTGTTCACTGTTCCTTGTTCTGCTTTTAGCAAAGCTGCTGGGAAGATTTACCTCCTAAGAGCATGGCAACAGGATCTCTCTGTTGTTTTAATAATTAATAATAATTATTTTTTAATATATGCTTTATATAATGCTTCTAATAAGTGTTTTTTAAAGATTTTATTTTTAGTTGTATGCATGTATGCCTGAGTGTAGGTGTCTGCAGAGGCCATCACGGGCACCAGCTCTCTGGAGCTGGAGTTATGAGTGGTTGTGAACTGCCAGTTATAGGTCACAGGTGCTAGGAACTGAACTTGGGTCCTCTGCAAGAGCAGTATTAATTATTCTTAACCACTGGGCCATCTCTTCAGCCCAACCTCATAGATATTTTTTAACCTCATAGTATAATATACATCATTTTTTTAAACATGAAAAATAATCTTACATTGCTGTAATAACTTGTTATCACAGCTTTAGATTTCACTTGTTAATTTTTATTCTTGTTTTTTTTAAAATATTTTCTTTATTTATTATGTATACAGTATTCTGCCTGTGTATATGCTTGCAGGCCAGGAGAGGGAACCAGACTCATTATAGATGGTTATGAGCCACCATGTGGTTGCTGGTAATTGAACTCAGAATCCCTGGAAGAACAGCCAGTGCTCTGAGCCATCTCTCCTACCCCCTATTCTTGGTTTTTTAATTTTTTTTGAGACAGAGTCTTAGCTAACCCAGGCTGGTTTTGAACTTACTCCATAGCTGAAGGTGACCTATGATCCTTCTGCCTCTACTTCTGAATTACCAGGATTATAAACGTACCCTCGAATGCCTGGTTTTTGTGGTACTAGGATTGAACCCAGAGTTTCCTGTGTGTTCATGTACTAATCATCTTTCCTGCTGCTGGGATTACAAACCCTGACAGAAACAGCTCAGAGAGAAAGTGTTTATTACAACTCACAGTCTGGGGGTGGTGGTCCATCAGAAGGGATGTGGTCCATCAGAAGGGGTATGGTCCATCAGAAGGGATGTGGTCCATCAGATGGGGTGTGGTGCATCAGAAGGGGTGTGGTCCATCAGATGGGGTGTGGTCCATCAGAAGGGATGTGGTCCATCAGATGGGGTGTGGTCCATCAGAAGGAGTGTGGTCCATCAGAAGGGGTGTGGTCCATCAGATGGGGGGTCATGTTACATCCACAGTCAGGAGGCAGAGAGTGGTGGAGGATCAGCTTGGCATCTCTTTTCTATTCCATCTAGGACCCCAGCCCACAAGATGTGCTGGAGTGGGTCTCCTCACCTCAGTGAACCTAACTAGGTAGTCTTTCCCAGACATGCCCATGGCGATTCTAAATCCTGTCAAGTTGACAACATTTATCATCATTCCAGCCTTTAATGTCTTGTTTTGCATTGTTTAATTTAATTTAATTTTTTTTAAACTTTATTTATTTATTTGCCTTGGTGTCTGCCTGGAACTAGAACTACAGACAGTTGTTAGCTGCCATGTGGGTGCTGGGAATCAAACCCGGGTCCTCTGGAAGAGCAGAGGGTTCTCTCAACCGCTGAGCCATCTCTCCAGCCCCGCATTGTTTAATTTTAAAGACAGGATCTCAGGTATCCCAGGCTGGCCTTCAACTTAATATATAGCTGAGGATGGCCTTGAACTCCTGATCCCATAGTCTCCATTTCCCCAGTGCTGGGATTACAGGCATCTCCACACCTGTCTGCTGTGTCTAAATTAAAGAGAAACCCTTAAGTTTTTTGTTCATGGAAAAAGGAAATCGGAACTTGAGGTGGGAGCCTGGGGGAAAGCTCCAGCTCTGCAAACCTGACCTGAGTCCCATCCTGGGAAAGCCAGACGCTGCTAGGTGCCACTAGAATCCAATATTCCTATGGCAAGATCCCAGGTAGAGGTTGAAAGTTCAGGAGGCACTGGCCTGGAGTTCACTGCACAGCAAAGCCAATGCCACCTCCTCGAGGTAGAAGACAAAAACTGTTTTCTCAAGTTGTCCTCTCTCTCTCTCTCTCTCTCTCTCTCTCTCTCTCTCTCTCTCTCTCACACACACACACACACACACACACACACACACACACACACACACACACACACACACACGAAATTTTTCCAAAAACAATTACAGCTTTATTGAGGAGGAGTGAATATGAAAGAAATGTTTAACTACAATGGAAATTCAAATGTTTTCATTTTACTCTGGGTCACATTTTATCAGTGTGTATTATATTGCTGCATATATTTATGTTTAAACAATTCATAGTGCATTTCAAAATACCTTTTAGGCCAGAGATATAGCTCAATGGAAAATTACTTCCTAGTGTTTGGGAAGCTGTAGATTCCCAGCATTGCAAAGGATAAAAAAACTAAAAGTACATAAAATATGCTTTCTTTTAAATTTCTGATGCTAGGAAAATGTGTTTAGGTCATTTCCTTATTTTACAGTTTAAAGCCACTTAAAGTAGGAGAGCTGGGACCAGAAGGCTCAGCGGGTCAGGGCTCTTGCCATGCAAGCCTGGTGACCTGGGATGACCCCAGTAATGGTGCAAAGGGAGAACCAGCTGCACCATATTCTCTTCTGATCCATCCATGCACCACGGCATATGCACCGCCCCCCCCCAACATACACACACACTGTTAGTGATACAATTAAACACCTTTCTTGAAATAGTGAACTGAAAAAAAGATTTCCCTAAAATTGGTCTAGACACCTTCCTCTAAAGCTGACCCTCCTTTGTGTCTCAGGCTCAGGCTCTTCTCCGCTGGCACGACAGTCATCAGTTCTGCAGCAGAAGTGGGCAGCCCACCAAGAAGAACATGGCTGGCAGCAAGCGAGTGTGTCCTTCCAATAAGATCATCTATTATCCACAGGTGGGGCACAGTGGGGCAGGACATGCCTGGAAATCCAGTACTTGGGAGGTGAATGCAGCCTGGATTACCTCAGATACTCTCACAAAAACCAAAGTGAGGGGCTGGAGAGACATCTCAGCAGTTAATACTGGCTGATCTTCCAGAGAGGTTTGATCCCCGGCACCCCCATGGCAGATTCCAAACCTCTGTAACTCTAGTTCCAGGGAATCCAATACCCTCTTCTGGTCTCCTTGGGCATCAGGCATGTATGTGGAGCACATACATACATGCATACATACATACAAGCAAAAATTCATACAGGTAAAAATAAACAGCCAGGCATTGTGGTCAGCACTTATGAGGCAGAGGTAGGCAGATCTCTGTGAGTTTGAGGCCAACCTGGTCTCCATAGTGAGTTCTAAGACAACCCTGGCTATGTAGAGAGACCCTGTCTCAGAAATTAACTAATTAATTATCTCAAAAATATTTACCTTTGTTTTTGGAAGGGGAGCCTGTCCATGTCTCTGTGTAGCCCTGGCTATTTCAGAATTTGCTGTGTCAAGTGAAGAGAAGAAAAAGAACATTTAGGACAGTAGCCCAAGAAGGCTGCTGATTACTCTGTCCCGAGGAAGGAAGCCTCTGTGTTCACAGGGCTTCCATACTTGCCTGTTCCTTTTGCCTTGTAGGCCCCAAAATGCAAGCATCTCAGTTTCCATTCTCCTTTCCTAGATGGCCCCTGTGGTGATCACACTGGTGACAGACGGGGCCCGGTGCCTACTTGCCCGACAGAGCTCCTTTCCCAAAGGGTTATACTCTGCCCTGGCAGGCTTCTGTGATATAGGTAAGGAGGAGGCACGGGGGACAGAGAATCATAGAACACACCTGTCCTATTGCCATCTGACTTGTAGTCGCAAACATTCATCCCCATGTCAAGAAAACTGTCCTGGAATCCTATATAATATTCCTGCATAATGGGAGGCAAAATTTTGGAAGAATTATAGAGTGAGTGTTCTGACACCCACTGCTTTAGTTCTATAATCTTTTACTACACTCTGTTCTCTTATGCATCTCCCCATCTGTCTGCATCACCATCAGCCCATCTTATTTTCTGATGGGCTTCCTCCTGAGTCTTCCGGCACACACAGTGCTGCTAACTAGAATTCCATGCTTACTTCCATTTCTATGTACTGTTATCTCATTTGGTTTGCTGGGTAAAGTCTACAGATGGTGAAGAGTGGCACTGTCATATGGCTGAGGGCAGCAGTAACCTCGCCCATTGCTACGCTCACCTGCATTATAAACTGTTAGAGTCCTGGAGAAGTCCCACAAAGGACTACATCCACACATGCAAATCAGCAAGAGTATTTATTATCTCGAGTAAGAGTGCCAGCATGCTGGGGCCATACGTCCAACACAAAGGCAAAAATGTTGACCTGGAGAGAAGCTCACAGGCTCCTTTTACATATAGCTAAATAAATTCTGAGGCAGTTAAGGCATTCTTTCTGTAATTGGCTTGCTTGGGTGGCAATCATATTAGTACACTCCTGATTGGTTTGGGCTAGCAGGTGCTGGCCTGCTACAGTCTAATCATCTTTGGGTAAGTCTGGACAAGCCCAGGCTCTGTCTTTATTTGGTTATTGTTTGGAGACACTGTGGGGGCTGGATGCCTCAGGCCTGGCGTGTGCAGTCCTCTCATCCTTGCTGTCAGGGGCATTGGTGATTGATGCCCTTGGTTTGTGGCTTCCCCAGAAACCATCTGGCAAGTTTCAAGAGGCAGGAACTGACGCCTAATTCTTTATTTCTTCCTTCCTTCCTTCCTTCTTTCCTTCCTTCCTTCCTTTCTTTCTTATGCATATAGTATTCTGCCTGCACACCAGAAGAGGGCACTAGATCTCATTCTAGATGGATGTGAGCCACCATGTGGTTGCTGGGAATTGAACTCAGGTCCTCTGGAAGAATAGTCAGTCAGTGCTCTTAACCTCTGAGCCATCTCTCCAGCGTCACTCTCCCCTTGCCACCCTCCTCCACCCCCACCCCGGCCTAGTTCTTAACTGAGTTATTAAGAGCCTGTCATGGTATTTGCCTGCCCTTCTTAATAACCAACCCTCTAGACTTAAGCACTTGCTATTCTCAGGGTCGTATTCCTAGTGCTGGGAATGGAGACATTTGAAGGAGCACCACATTGAGACCCCTTTCACACACATAGGCCATCATGATACAGATAGGTAACATACAGTTTTCCTGCTCCAGGGCTGTCCGGAATTAATCTGAGTGCTTTCAGGTGAAAGTGTGGAGGAGGCTGTCCGGCGAGAAGTTGCAGAAGAAGTGGGCCTGGAAGTGGAAAGCCTAGAGTACTTTTCGTCCCAACACTGGCCCTTTCCCAATAGCTCACTCATGATTGCTTGTCATGCAACCGTGAAACCAGGGCAGACACAGGTAAACTCTTAACTTTTCCTTATGCCGCCATGTCCCCGTCACCGGCCAGCGAGTACCTTCTGAGCACTTGTTTTAGAGAGTACTGGGCTATATGGCAATATAAAGACAATCAGTGTCCTGAAGGAATGGAAATAATCATCCTTCTTCATCGCATGTATCTCAGTTATGGAACAAGCTCCCTTTAAGTTGCTTTGCTAAAGTATAATTAATACACAGAGTCTCCCGACGGCCTGGGAGTGTGGCCCAGTTGGTAGAGTGCAAACCTAATATAGACAAAGTTAGGGGTTCAGTCCTCAGCACCATATGAACCCAAACTGGTAATACCTACCACATAATCCCAACACTTGGGAGGTGGAGGCAGGAGAGTCAGAAGTTTGAGGCCAGCCTAGACTACATGACATCATGTTTTGTTTTTTTAAAGACATATCTACAGATGTCTGTAGACATCTAATGCATCTAAGTTTCTGGGTTTGGAGATAAGCATGTATTATAAACCATCAATCAGATATCACTATGAATGTCATAAACTTGCCCATCATTTTCTGCCCCCCACCCCCGTTTTTCCTCTGTGCTAAGAACAATTAATGTAAGCTGTATTTTAATATATTCATCAGAATATTGCTGACAGGAGTTGTTGTGCAGACCTCCAGAACTTCTTATGCATAAGCAGAACTTTATATCCTTCTATCCCTGCTTCCCCATCCCCTCCTCCCAGACCTTGGGACGAGCATTTTCTATACATTTGCCTATTTTAGAGTCTCCAGTGCAGCTGAATCTATGTGGAGTTTGCTTCAGGCTTATTGCACTTAGCATGTCTTCCAAGCCCATTACCTTACTACAAATATCAGATTTCCTTTATTTTATAAACTCAGTAATGCCAGCCAGGGTGACAAGTGCCATTACCTCGGTTCTTAGGAAGCAGAGGAAGGAGGAGCCCGAAGTTCAAGGTCAGCTTGGTTGACATAGCAAGTTGGAGGCAACCTAGGACTGCATTAGACCCTCTCATAAAAACCAGACTAGAACCCCAGTACTAGTTTATGATGTGTATTTGCCACACTCTCTTCATTGGCAGACATTTATATTGTTTTTATTTCATGGATGTTGTGAATCATGTCACAGTAACACTAGGAACGTAGAGGTAGCTCTGAGATCCAGATTTCAGTTCACTTGGATGTATGCTCAAAAGTGGGATTGCT
This sequence comes from Sigmodon hispidus, assembly GCA_004025045.1. NCBI lineage: Eukaryota > Metazoa > Chordata > Mammalia > Rodentia > Cricetidae > Sigmodon > Sigmodon hispidus. The sequence goes on from PVIH01001229.1 coordinate 164,713, forward strand.
GGACCAAATGATAGTTCTACTTTTTAAATTTTTATTTATTTATTTATTTATTTTTAAAACTTTATTTATTTATTTATTTGCCTTGGTGTTTTGCCTGGAACTGGAACTACAGACAGTCGTCAGCTGCCATGTGGGTGCTGGGAATCGAACCCGGGTCCTCTGGAAGAGCAGATGGTGCTCTTAACCGCTGAGCCATCTCTCCAGCCCCTTAAATTTTTATTTTGAGATAGGATTTCACTGTGTATTCCTGGCTGACTAGAATTCACTGTGTAGACAAGGCAGGCCTCAAGCTCCCAGGGATCCTCCTGCCTCTGCCTCCTGAGTGCTGGGATTAAAGGAGTGAGCACCACAGCCCAGCTATATACAAGTGTTTTATCTTGTCTACTTAGATTTTCCTGCCTTTGCTTTTAATGTCACATATAAAAATGTTAGTGCCCAGTCCAGTATTACAAAACATAGTAATAGTTTCTTCTAAGATGTGTATGTGAGGTCCTATGTGTACATTTAATTTTTAATCCATTTTGTGTTAGGTGGGTTTTGTTGTTGTATTTGAGTTTGTTTGGTATAAAGGGTTCAGTTTCACTCTTTGCATGTGTATCTAGTGTGCCAACACCATTTATGTTGTGATTTTTTCACCTTCGGGTTTTAGCAGTACCTTATATAGGGTCAGAATACACACACCTCACTTAACTATTTGGGGATTGGTCTTACTGCTCAAGGAATTCAGGACATTGGGGACTAATGACACAGAACTATAGGAACTTCTGGTTGAAAAGGACTTTGATGTCTGACCTAAATCCACCTTGCTTGTCTGTAGCATGTGTGGCAGAGGGAAGTAAGTCACCAAAGGCTCTGCCTACCAGTTTGCCAATTCTGTCTTCTGATTTTTATGAGCTTTCTAATCTGCTTCCACTTCCTGGAACAGTCTGTTTGCTTTACTTCTTGCTTTTAGTCATCGTTAACCTTTTTCCTTTAGAGACAGTAACATTTGTACAAATGTGTGTGTTCATATGTGGAGACCAGAGACAGGCTGTGGAGTCTGTTCTCTCTGCTTATCGTGTGAGTCCTAGAGACCAAGCTCAGGTCGCCAGGCAGCAAGGGCCTTCACCTGCTAGTCATCTCGCTGACCTTGTAGTCGCTTTTTAATTGAGTTATACAATTGATGCAGACACAATTAACTATAACAAACCACTTAATATTTTAGTATCTATACATTAGGATTTTATGTATATGTACACTGGGGGCTGAAAACAGGTTTAACAAATTCTATTAGCCTTGTACCAACAGAATACTTTTTAAATTTTTTTTTTTTTGAAAAAAAACTATTTAAAAATACATTTAATTCTCTGTTGTGTTTCTGGATAATATCTAGAGCTGATTTTAACCTAGCCAGACAATGCCAGGTGTTACCATATACGAAAACATCGTTTTATGTGAGTTTTCTCACTTTTGGCCTAGTATTTTAACTTTTACAGCTCCCGATTTTGCCCCTCCCGCCTTGTCTTTCAGATCCAGGTGAACCAGCGGGAACTAGAAGCAGCTGCCTGGTTCAGTCTTGATGAAGTGGCCTCGGCCCTGACGAGAAAGGGCTCCTCTAGGCAGCCACAGAGTGATGCTCTCCCGTTGCTCCTGCCTCCCAAGTTAGCCATTGCCCACCACATGATTAAGAAGTGGGTAGAAAGGCAGACCTGTTCTTCCCTGGCTGCTTAGCTCAAATCAAGCCGTCTAGAGCCCTCCCAGGCGTTGCCGAAGGGCATGCCAGAGAGCTAGAGCAAGAAGAGTTGGGAGAGCCTTCTCCAGGGCAGCGTCCGAGGGCAGAGGAGCTCTGAGGAGTTGCCAAAAGAGGTCCCCACTAACGTCAGTGTCACCTGGATAGGGCAGCCTGTACCTGCGCTTGTCCTAGCTACTTTGGAGGCTGAGGCTAGAGGATCGCTTTCTCCCAGAACAACCTGGGAAACATATTGAGACTCTGTCTCTTTGACAAAACAAAACAAAACAAAATCTAAGGAGAAAAGTTGATTGATGAAATGCTAACTATGAAAAGCTGAGGGAAAGGGGTTGTTCCGTTCCAGTGGAGGCCCATTTTCTCCAAGGCGTTAGGAGTAAATGTCTTCTGGCATGAGGCTCATTGGTGGTGCTTTTACTGCAACTACCTACCAAATGTGCCTGGGGTTATTTATCTTGGTATCTACACTATTAACAATCCAAACTCACATTTGAGTTGCTTCTGTTCTCACAGGAAAATAGCATTTTTGAATTTGTGTCCAGGTATATTCTTCTTTACATTTTATTGTAAGTGTTTGCCGGCATGCATGTCTTTGTACAACATGCATGCCTCGTTCCTGTGGCGTCCAGAAGAGGATGTCGGTTGTCCTAGAACTGGAGTTGCAGACTGGTGAGCTGCCATGTGGATGCTGGGACACAAACTTGGGTCTTCTGGATGACAGCCTCTGGGCCACTCTCCAGCCCCTTTAGGTATAATCTTATATGTGGTAATTAAAGGTCAACTGTTAGTTGTTGTTATTGCTAGAGACTGAACCCAAGGCCTCACACATGGTGGGCAAGTGCTCAGCCCAAACCTTATGGTTTTGTTTTGTTCTTTTGAGCTCTGAAGGGATAGAGAAAGTGAGAGCAATGGTCTTCCTCAGCATACTTCACAGGCAACCAGAGGTGATGCTCTTTTGAAGTAGCTAAATCGCAGAGGGACTTGAGATGATTTGAAAGGCTATGTTCTTCCTGCTCTTTTACTTGCTCTGTTTGTGAGCCAGGAAGACTAAACATAAATCCATGCTGGAATCTGCACACCCCGAGTGCTGCTGCAGGCCAAGGGAATGGTGAGGCTAAGCAAGCATGCAGCACCCTGGAAGCTCCCCAGGGATACATCCCCCACCCATGGTGCTAGAGACTGACTCAGGACCTCAGACACCTAAGCAGGCCTGTCACTGGGCTGTACCCCGGCCCCTGTGTCCTTTGTATCTTGCCAGTTATAGAGAGGTTTTCTGGAGAAAATAAAATTCCATGCCCTTATTCAGGTTTTGTTTGTTTTTTCTGTTCTGTAGCTCAGGTTTTAGAAAATGAGGACAGGGTAGGGTCGGGAAGCTCTTTGTGTGTGACAGTGAAATCTAGATTTCCAGGCTGTGCCACAAGTGGGAAAACGTGCAGAGCAGCCCATCAGAGGGACAGTGGGGAAGAGTCCCTGGGACAGTCCTAGCTTCAGATAACTGCACTAATTATGATTCAGAGACCTGAGGCCCAAACCCTAAGCTTACCCACACGTTAGTGAAGCGTTTATCAATAAGAAATGGGGAGTCATATCAGCAAGCAATATTTTCAGTTATGTTTCAAAAATAAGAATGGGTTTAAACTTGCGGGATGTCTTAGAAGAGCACAAGCTAAAACAACAGAGGAATTCCCCATGTGGTTTGTTTGCAAAGTACCAAGAACAAAACCGTAAGCTTCCCTAGGTCTTGTAATTCAGCAAGGCTTATGAATGGAAGGAAATACGATGCCTAATCACATTCTGCTTTAAAGGTTAAATACAGATGATGAGATAAAAAGAAAAAATCTTGCTGAATGTGAAGATTGACCCTCAAGTTACTGCAGCTTTTGTAATTTTTTATTGTGTTAGTTTAGACACTGGCACTGCATGTGCTGTGCATATTCTGGTTTTATTAAAATAAAAAGTTGAACTGCAAAAAAAAAAAAGAGAAAAGGAAATGGGGAGTCAGATATCGGGGTACGAACCGGAAGGATGGAGAAGCCACCAGTTCTGCCTCTTCTGTTTCTCCATCCGAAAGACGGATGTTCTCTCGGCCCACCTTGCTACTTCCTGTCTCATGTCTGTCTGTCCTCAGCCCTCCAAAACCTCTGATTAACTAGTGGCTGTCTCCACCCTCTGACTCAAAGCAAACTTTATTGTCAGAATGTAATTAAAATGTCACCTATTTTCCCCTTTTTGTCTAAATAAATAGGGAAAGTTTTAACTAACATAATAAAACTATATACAAAAAGAACAATTATCAGTTAAGGATTACATTCACAATATCCAGTCTATTTGCATTTGACAAATTCAGAGAAAATGCTCCATTACCTATCCTTTCTTGGTGAGTCCAAAGTTTTGTACCTAATTCACTCTATCCTAACATGTATTACCAACCCAAAGCTAACCTTTTATGCCTCTCAACCTTACACACTTTACAACTCCTTGTGATTTTCTTTTCTGAATTTAGTAACAAGGAAAACAATAACTACCTACTATTCAAGTCTACCAGAGACCCAAGAAGGATATAATATTACCTCAGTAAACAGGAAGTGCAGAGCAAGCAGCTTCCTAAACTAAGAAATGATAGCAACAGCTGGCTGCCTGTACAGTCACCAAGGTTCCTCTGTAACGTTGGGGCATCCATCTTTGGCCTGCAGGCCTAGAATATCTGACAGACTTTTCTGGCAGTCACTTTCTTTTGTGTCTTGCTTATCCAGTTTGGGCAGCATCCTGTCAGCATTTGAGGCAAGGGCACTTCCTTGTCCAGTGGCTAAGTTGTGCCACAAAGAAAGCAAACTCCCCTGTGCCTCACACCCAGAATCTTGCCTCACTTTGTCAGAGTGCCTAATCTTGTGGTGATAATGTACAATGAAATAATCTTATTTTGTGGGGTTTTTTGTTTTGTTTTGTTTTCTCAAGAGGATTTTTTTAATCATTACAGAGGTATGTCATTGGTTCTTAAACTGTCAAAAATAAAGATGTAAAAAATCAAAAAAAAAAAAAAAAAAAAAAAAAAAGAAAGCAAACTCCACATAGAGTTTCTCTGTTGCCCATCATCTTCTCTGAAGTAGATTGGTGCTGCCAATGATATAGCTGGTACTATGATGTAGATTAGCAAAAACAGGCAAAACCTTTTAATAAATGTTTTTGTCACCAGAGGGAGTCCGGCTCAAGGTCAGTCACCTTTGGTAATGAGAATAGAAAAGCAGCTCATTAGTGCCTTAGTTTTATGTTTCCCCTTTCCTTGGCATTTAGTTGTCAATGAAGATGTAATTACCATACATAAATCCATTGTGAGAAAGCCTTTTTCTCATAATCAAGCTGGGACAGAACCCTAATGTGAGGACTGAATTTCAAAACAAACTATAAGGATGTATTCACTTTTTTTTTTTTTTCAACTTATCCTTAACATTTAAAATGCTAAAATGCTGCCTAATTTTTAAAACAGAACATTTACCTGATGCTTCTGTATGTGTATGTGCACAAAGGCACACTTATGTTCATGTGTGGAGGCAAAGGTCAACCTCAGGAGCCACCCACTTGCTTTTTCTGAGAAAAGTTTTCACTGGCCTGGAGCTTGCTCATTATTAAACTAGCTAGCTGGTCAGCAAGCTACGGATATACAAGGCTAGGATTACAGGCATTTGCCACCAGGGCTTTTTTAGATGTATTCTTGGGAACTGAAAAGTGTTGCAAACATTTTATTGATAGGGCTTTTCACCCAGACTGATTTCCTTTTTAATTATTTATATTGCATATGTATGTGCTTTGTATATGTATGTATGTATGTACACTACATGCATGCAGTGCCCACAGAGGCCAACGGAGGGTATCAAGACATTCTGGAACTAGAATTACAGGTAGTTGTGAACTGACTGAATCCTAGTCCTCTGAAAGAGCAGCGAGTGCTCTAAATCACTGAGCCATCTCTCCAGCCCCCAGGACCTGACTTCCACAGGACAATATATAGTAACTGTATACATACAGTAAGAGTAAAGGGAGGTCAGGTCTGATGACTCATTAATTCTAGCACTTAGGCCATAGAGACAGAAGGATCAAGGAACTGTCAATAAAATGAACAGTAACAAAAAGCAAATTTTTAAATTTTAAAATGAAAAAGAATTTAACTCCTTTCATATGCCCAAACAAGTCTAAAGGTATGTAGAAAGTTTGAGGCCACCCTGGCTATGTGAGACTGTCTCAGTAAACGAAAAAAAATTAAAATGTGACATAGAAACAGAAGGAAATTAATGGGGAGGGCAATAGGGCAGTGGAGGTACAGACAAAGAAGTACCACATTTCTCTGCTATGCAGAAACGAGACTTGATTGTGTGTGTGTGTGTGTGTGTGTGTGTGTGTGTGTGTGTGTGTGTGTGTATACGCACATGTATGACATGAAGCGGAGCAGTGTATGAAAGAAGACGAAGGAAGAGATAAGGGGAACAGAAGCCAAGCATCAGACCCAGGTATGAAATGCCTCCATGACACCCACTCTGCATGCTAACTTTTTAAATTAATTAAAAAATAAATTTTCTTAAACTAGGAACACGTGCAAAACATCACAAAATGAACACTTTAAATTTTAACACTTCATATCTCATTAAAAAGTGAGCGAAATGGGATTTTGACAACTTAGAATTCTGACTGAGGAGAAACAGACCCAAGGGAGAAACTATTAGGGTTACATTTACTAAACTACAAGGGAGACCATGTCTTGGGAAAATTTAAGCCAATAAAATAATCTCATGGGGTCACAGGACGTGTGGAGAGGGTGGCAGTGGGACTCTGAAACCTGCAAGGGAGACATTCTTATGAGGGTCTGACAGGAAATGAGCACACTCGGACTGTGTAGTCAGCGAGAATTCACATAGTTTATTCAGCCGATGCACAGGCTAACCCTTCACTGGCTTCCCTGGGGGTTATGATCAGCGTTTTCAGGGAGTCGCACACCCATGCTGTGTAACAGGTTGGAAGCAGGCCCTGCCAGCCCAGCTTGGGAGCTGTAGGATTCCAGGATATTTGAGACCAGGTTCAGGTCCACATCCACTGCTTCACAATCTCCTGCACCTGAGTCTTCCTCATCTGAATTGTTCTTTGCAGTCTGGCATGAAGATTCCTTTTCCTAGAGAGAAAGGAAGAGAGAAACAATATGAGATAGTAACGCCTTAGGTTGGATGTTAGTTATAGTAAAAATGCAATAATTTAGCAGTTATATGTGTACTTAAATTCCAAATTAAAAATTAAATTTCCAATCCTTGGTGGCGTACAGTGAAAAGGAGCTCTAATCATTTGATCTGGTGCCTATATTAACACGTGGTTCCATCAGGTGTGGTGGTGGCAGGGCCCAGCACTTGAGGTGGAGGCTGGAGCATCAGAAGTTCAAGGTCATCCTTAGCTACACAGGAAGCTCCAGATAATCTGGACTAGAGACCCCGAGACCCGTCTTAAAACAAAACAAAAAAACGCTTGGTTCTAAAGAATGTGACACATTTCTGTCTCAAAAGAGCTCCTACAAATTGAACACATCTGTCCCTGCTTTGAAATAACTCCAAAGAGATAGCCAGCACTAAAGAGGTACACATTCATAGCCTGTATTAATGTCAATAAATTTTTTTTTAAAATAAACTTTATTTATTTATATTTATTTTGCCTTGGTGTTTGCCGGGAACTGGAACTACAGACAGTTGTGAGTTGCCATGTGGGTGCTGGGAATCGAACCCAGGTCCTCTGGAAGAGCAGTCAGTGCTCTTAACCGCTGAGCCATCTCTCCAGCAATGTCAATAAATTAATAAAGGACAAAAATTCAAATTTTCTTCCCAATGCAAGAAGTTACTACTTTTTCTGCTCCCCCTTGCTCAGTCCCCTAGCAAGGTTCTTCTCTGCCAGTGAATGAAGACCTTCACCCAAGACTTGAGAAAGAGATTTATTTGGGAAGGAGGAGTCCAGGAGGGTGGCTGCCTCTTCCAGGATGGGAAAGAACAGCCAACAACTGAACAGGGTTTATATAGGGGTTCTTAGGGGTGGAGTTCCTCCAGAGAGACTCAGGAATTGGTTAATTTTGTTGGTAAGGGGCAGAGATGGCTCTAATTTCAGAAGCAAACTTTTTTTTAAACTGGTCTTTTTTTAGCTTTTGAACTCTAATTCTAAGGCCAGGGCATATTTCTTTCACTGGCTCTGATTCTAGGGAACAACTGTGTTCCTTTGGTACTAGTTTCAGGGTCAGGACATGTTTCTTTGGTTCTCAGTTGAGGGATAAAGTGTTTCTTTCACTGGCTGGGTCTCAGATCCAGGTTGTATTTCTTTCACTAGCTTTGGTTTAAGGGCCAGGGTGGATCGATCTCTCTCTCTCTCTCTCTCTCTCTCTCTCTCTCTCTCTCTCTCTCTCTCTCTCTCTCTCTCTCTCTCTCTCTCTCCCCCCAGAGGCTGTGCAAGGCCACCTCCAGGGTATGACAATAAACACATGAATGTGAGGAGACCTAGACTTTTTTTGAGGAAAACACACACTTAATGATGTTAATTTTCTCTTTACTTCATCTTTAAAAAAAATCTCCTCCTGAAAATCTGTCTCCACACAGCTACAGTCTTTGCATACAGCTACATCCTTTTCTCTCCTGCAGTCACACAGCTCTCTCCACACAGCTCTCTTCACAGTTACTCATCTCTCTTCAGTAGATACATCTCTTTTCTCCCTACATCTCTCTATAGCAGAAACTATGGACGAATATGAATTACATTTTCAGAGTTACATAGCATTTTTTGAGTAAACAATAAGAAACAGAGCCATTCTACCACAAGTTTCTCTCAGACTAGGGATGACACATGGACCAGCCAATGAATACTTCTTGGCCATGCATGTCACCTGAGAGACATCATGGAGAGTGACACTGAAATTCAGGACTTAAACAAGTCCTGAACCTTGAGGTCAGGAGTATGTGCAGTAAGTCAGTTGCGTCCTTAATATTCTGCCAGGCTTAGTTCAAAAGACAGACACTTGGAACTTGTCCTGATACAATTCATCTCCAGGAGCAAATAGTCTATTTTGGATTTGAAAAAGCTGACTTTGTAGCTGAGAATACTGTCATTTTTCTATGTCATTCTAAGTTTATGAAAAATATGCTAGTATTATTTCTATTCATCAAAATTATACAACTTAAGCAGAAATGATCTTCCTGACCATCTACATACCCCACAGATGGAATATACATGAGATAAACACGCAAGCAGTGGAAAAATACCCATTGTTATTTTTAGGGAAGAAATGAAGTGGCCCATGAGAAATACTACGGACAGAAGCAACCGGTCATTTACAGTCAGTGACCCTCACAGTCCTTGCCAAGTGGGGCTCCCATCAGGGAGCTATTCATCTAGTGAGTCAACCTGTTGAATGTTAGCTGTCATCTGCTGTATATTCCCACAGACTCTGG
>PVIH01001229.1:173998-250586 GCA_004025045.1 Sigmodon hispidus
CACACACACACACACACACACAGATGAGAAAGATGGGGGTGGGGGGTGGGACATGCCAGAGTCTGTGGGAATATACAGCAGATGACAGCTAACATTCAACAGGTTGACTCACTAGATGAATAACTCCCTGATGGGAGCCCCACTTGGCAAGGACTGTGTGGTTGGTATGTGTATGGATACTCTGAAGGAGTCAACTTTGGGGAGTTGGTTCTTTCCTGCAATATGGATTCCAGGGATTGGACCCAGTTGTCAGGCATGAGAAGAAGCACACTTACTCACTTAACCCCTCTTCTCTCTTAAAAAAAAAAAAAAAAAAAAGAAAGAAAAAAGAAAAAGAAAAAAACTACTTATTGCTAGTCATGGTGCCTCATGTCTGTAATCCCCACACAACTTTGAAGCCAACTTGGAGTACAAAGTGAGACTCTATCTCAAAAATCTCCCTACTCTGTACCTTCCAAGTATGCACACACACACACACACACACACACACACACACACACACACACACACACACATGTCAGATACCTGCTCTACCACTCAACTATACTCTCAGCACCTGCCCCTCTGCTATAGTCCCAATACTTTGCCCCCATGGGCCTCAAGCCCTTGGGCTTAAGTGATCCTCCCTTCTCAGCCTCTTCAGTAGCTGTGAATTACAGGTACAGGTCATTGCACCTGATCCCACGGGCTTCCATTACACCATTGTTAGGGGGACACTAATGTTCTTAGTGATGGATTGCGTGCTTAGCATGTACCCCAGGCCCTGGGGTCAATTCTTCACATCAATCAGCCAGCAATAAAATTAGCACTCATCTATTTCAATCCCCGCAGAAAGAAAATGAAATATGACTGTCACTCTCCTACACATGGAGAAGGTTAAAACTTACCACTGGCTTCCGGGTGCTGAAGCTCTTGCCCATGGTGGTGTGTGCCAGTTCCTGGTCCATCTGGGCCATGTAGGACTGGAGACTGCCAAGAGCTCCTTTCAGAGACTCAGGGTCCTGAGCTTCAAAGCCCAAGTTGTCATCACTGTCTAAACTTTCGAAGTCCTCTTCATCCAGATCATCAGAGTCTGACTCTTGAGGCTTCGCCCCTGTATTGACCAGGACACAGAAAGAAGCACTTCATAAAAGCTTTGAGCAGGGTTATACCTCTCAAAAGGACTAGAATATTCCACATGATTAAATGAGTTAACACAAACACTTTGTAAAAATCCTTTCTCAAAACAGTGATCCAGGAAGGCACTTGTGGACCTGAGCCAAGAAATTTGACTTTAGTTTTTTTAAAGTAAATTTGATTAATTAAAAGATTTGAAAAAAAAAAAAAAAAAAAGCAGAACCCAGGTGGTGGTGTCGTACACCTTGAATCCCAGCACTTGGAGACAGAGGCAGGTGGGTCTCTAGGAGTTCAAGGATAGCCTGGTCTTCAGAACAAGTTCTAAGACAGCCAAGGCAAAGAAACTCTGTCTCTGAAAAAACATACATACATACATATGTACGTACATACATACGTATATACATAAGTAAGATGAAAAACTGGGCCACTGAGATGGTTCCCAAGAACATACTTGCTTTACAACCTGGTGATCTGAGTTAGATCCCTACAGTGTAAGAAAACTACTCCACAAAGTTGTTACGTTCACTCATGTTACACATACCACCCCACACATATAATGCATACACATAGACTAATAATCATAATAATAAATATTTTAAATTTAAAAACTGGAGTATTTAAAAACTGAGCTCAGTAGTGTAGAACTTGCCTGGCATATATGAGACCCCAGGTTTGATCTCCAGCACCATAAAAAAAAAATACAGATAAAGAAAAATGGGAGCTGGAGAGATGGCTCAGAGGTTAAGACCATATGTTGTCTTTCTGAGAACCTGGGTTTGGGTCTGAGCACCCACAGGACAGCTTACAACCATCTGAAACTCCTGTTCCAGAGTATTCAACACCTTCTTCTGGCCTCCTCAGGAACCAGGCACACACGATACACATAAATATACATAGGCAAAATACTCATATGTAAAATAAATCTTTTTAAATTATCAGGTACAAATTTTTAAAATTTAAAATTAGAAAACATAACTATATACTAATGTCAACGTTCAGCTACAGAAACACTGTTTCCTAGCTTACTGCCTTCTCTGAGACATCTTTGAACAGTTGAATGGTGTCCAGATGTCACATGTAGTGGATACAGCTCTGTGCACAGGCATATGCAAATACAGACATTTCTTTCAGTAAAAGATTTATTTGTGTGTTTACATATATATGCCCGTATGTGTGCATAAGCCTCCACGGGCCAGAAGAGGGCGTCAGATCCCCTAGAGCTGGAGTTATATAGGCTGTGACCCTCCTGATACAAGTGCTCAGAACCAGTCCCTTGAGAGGCCAACAAGCCAACCCTATGATTTTCTTTCTTAACCTGTATGTGCTCACTGTGAACTACGGTCTGCTTGCCTACATACTATGTCTTATAGGCATTTTTGCAAAATAAACAGATGACTTCATACTTTATTATGGCTGTACAAATTCATAATACAGTGATTTATTTACCCATTTCTCTCTTGGTAGTCATTAGAATTTTGGTGCTACCAAAAACAAAACAAAAAACCCAAAACACTGAAATGACCAGTAGTGACCATTTATCTCTTCCACAGAGTAAATCCCTGGAGTGAAATTGCTGAGTCAAAAATAATGGGCTTCCTAGATTCTCAAAATGTCCTGTGAAAAGACAATGTATACTTATTTCTCCCCACAGAGTTGATGGTGTTCATTTCTCCAACCCTTTAAAATAGGTGATTAATTTTTAATAAAGTAAGAAAAAAAAACAAGCTTTTATTTTGCATTTGCTTGCTTAGTAGGAAGAGTTACTATCTTCAAAGATTTATAGGTGTAGCCTGTTCATACCCTGTGTTTTTGTTTTGTGTGTACACACACATGCGTGTACTAGTGTGTCTGCATGTGTGTACCATGCACGTCAGGCATCTTCTCCTGTCATTTTTCACCTTGTACTTTGACAGTCTCTCCTGGAGCTCCCCAGCGAGCTCCAGGGATCTGCCTCCCTACTTCTGTCCCTTCAGTACTAGAATTAGAAGCCTGTGCATCTGGGCACAATTCCCTTCTCTTATGTGAAGGCCAGGGGTCTGAACTCAGGTCTTCACGGTCCTACTCAGCAAACACTTTACCCACTGAGCCGTATCCCAGCCCTGTATTGTTCCTTATTTTCGTACTGATTTCTAAAATAGTAAAGCTGAAAGAAAAGACAAAAATGTAATATGGGAGCTACATTAAAATCCTTTCAAGGGGCCGGAGAGATGGCTCAGCAGCTAAGAACACTGACTGCTCTTCCACAAGACCTGGGTTCAATTCCCAGCACCCACATGGCAGCCTGTAACTCTACCTCTAGGGGACCTGACACCCTCACACAGGCATAGATGCAAGCAAGATAACAATGCACATAAAATAAAAACAAACTAGGTTTCAAAACATAAAAGTTTGTGCACTGGGTCAGTCAGCAGCTAACAAGTCAAGCACTAATTAGGCTGCCTCTGTAAAGTGATCCAACCAGGCTAAAAATTTGTGGCTAAAAATAACTCAAAGGGGCTGGAGAGATGGCTCAGAGGTTAAGACCACTGACTGTTTTTCCCAAGATCCTGAGTTCAATTCCCAGCAACCACATGGTGGCTAACAACCATCTATGATGACATCTGATGACCTTTTCTGTATACTTAATAATAAATAAATAAATTAAAAAAAAAAAAACTCAAAACCATCAAAAGAAAGTAGTGTCTTGGCTCATAAATGATCTTATGTCCCATGCTTTGACAACAGTCATGCTCCTTCACAGTTGCAAAATAAAAGTAAACAGCACAGTGTAACTCACCTAAAATCTTATCAAAATAATTAAGAAAAGAATCTGCATCAAAAGTGATTGGAGCTTCAGAAGGGTCTCTGAAAGATCAAAGGGAAAAACAGCATGTAATTTATTCTGACCACAGTTCTTTGAGGCATGTTCTAAGATGGTACTATGTTTAGAGAAACTACCAGAAAAATCCAAGAAAGGAACAGCAAGGGAAATCATAGTTTTTAAAAAAAGAAAAATTCCTTGTGTTTGAATGGCAATAGAAATACAAAAATCTGGTGACAGAAAAGTAAATATTACACCTTGTTAATATACAGTTAAGCATATGCATTTGGTGACCTATCTGCTCTTTACTCTCTACAAGCTACATAGTAAAAGAAATGATTTATCTGAGTTCACAGTGCTTATTCTTATAGGACTCTAAGCTTATGCCTTTAACCCCAGCACTTAGGAGACATAGTCAGAAAGATCATGATCTCATGTGAGTTTAAGACAAGAAAACAACAATAACAAAAATCAAAACTTAACAAATTACACTTTCTCTTATTTCTTCCCGCCTAACAACAAATAATGTGCATAAATGTGTGTATTTTCTTACAGTACAGGAATAGTAACACTGACAAAGTTTCACTGGGCTGGGAAGGAGTTCACCAAGTGTGCACAGTCTCTGGTCAATGGTCTACAGATCTGGGTCAATGGTATGCACAGCCTCTGGGTTAATGGTCTACAGCTCTGGGTCAATGGTGTGCACAGTCTCTGGTCAATGGTCTACAGCTCTGGGTCAATGGTGTGCACAGCCTCTGGGTTAATGGTCTACAGCTCTGGGTCAATGGTGTACACAGCCTCTGGGTTAATGGTCTATAGATCTGGGTCAATGGTGTGCACAGTCTCTGGTCAAAGGTCTACAGCTCTGGGTCAATGGTGTGCACAGCCTCTGGGTTAATGGTCTACAGCTCTGGGTCAATGGTGTGCAGCTTCTGGGTCAATGGTGTGCACAGCCTCTGGGTTAATGGTCTATAGATCTGGGTCAATGGTGTGCACAGTCTCTGGTCAAAGGTCTACAGCTCTGGGTCAATGGTGTGCACAGCCTCTGGGTTAATGGCCTATAGATCTGGGTCAATGGTGTGCACAGCCTCTGGGTTATGGTTACAGATCTGAGTCAATGGTGTGCACAGCCTCTGGGTTATGGTTACAGATCTGGGTCAATGGTGTGCACAGCCTCTGGGTTAATGGTCTACAGCTCTGGGTCAATGGTGTGCACAGCCTCTGAGTCAATGGTGTGCACTGTCTCTGGGGCAATAGTGTTCACATCTCTGGGGCAATACTTACAAGCCCTAGGGCAATCCCATTAGCACCAAAAAGAAAAGAGATATTTGCTGTACAGGTAAAAATTCTATCCACTTTTTCCTATTTACTTGCCATAAACAGCTTCACAGTTCTGTGATTCTTTCTGCCTCTGGTGAGTTCCTTTAGCCCCTTTCTGATTCCTCTCAGGATTCCATTCTGCTTGTGGGGTAGAAGCCTGAGCCTGTTGAGAGCTCATTTGACAGAGTCTACAGGTTCTGAATAAGAGTCTATAGTAGCCAGGAATGGGAGCTCACAACTTTAACACCAGTACTCTGGAGGCAGAGGTAGGCACATAGCTATAGTTTCAGGACTAGTCCAGTCTATATAGTGAGTTCAAGGACAGCCAGGGCTATGCAGAGACCCTATCACAAAAAACAGACTAATAAGCCAAAAAAAACCCCCAAAAATTGACGTGAAAGTGCCATGGTTCTGGGTGGGGCTTTTATACCCACTGACTTTTCTAGTTTATTTCAAGAATTACAAAGGTTATTTGAAATCTGAGCTCAGGGTCTGGAGAGATGGCTCAGTGGTTAAGAGCACTGACTATTCTTCTGGAAGACCTGAGTTCGATTCCCATAATCCACATGGCAGCTAACAACTGTCTGTAATTCCAAGATCTGACCCCCTTTCACAGTTATACATGCAGGCAAAACATCAATTCACATAAAATAAATAAATAGATAGATAAATAAATAAATAAAAGAAATCTGAGCTCAGATAAAGATGCACTATATGCAGCACCAAAATAGGAGACAAAGCAGTACAAGCAACTTACTTGAAAATAAAAACAATTACACACATACAAGAAAGAAAGGGACAGAGAGAAAAGCAGCACCAAAACAACATCAAGTGTGGTGATGTGTGGCTATGGTCACATGTGCTCAGAAGGCTGAGACAGATAACTTAAGCCCAGAGTTGGGAAGCACAGCACCACAGAAGACTATCTAGAACAAACAAAACAGAGGAAAACCAAAGTGGAAGCCATCCTGCTGACAAAGGATCTAACACTGGGAATAATGGGCATTTCGGCCTTAGCATAGCTACCTTGGCAGCTCTGCCCCCTTATGGGTTGAGACTTTGGAGATGAAGGCCTTCATGCTGTCTGAGACCTGTGCTACGTCATAGTTCTGCTCCTCCTCCTGGGAAACCGGCTGTGACTTTTTTCTGCCTGCAGCATCTTGCAGCAGCTGGTCTAGCTGGTCTGGTGAGAGGACTAGCCACTGGTCATCTGAGAGAGAAAGCAGGTGACAACAGGTGAGCTATGTCCCGTGAGAGGCCTTCCTTTCTCCTCCTGGCCCATCACTCACCATCCTCAGGAGGAAGATCAGCTTCTTCTTTCTTGAGCTCCTCAACATCAAATGGCAGTGTCTGCAACATGGTTAAAATTTCTTCACCTGGACTCACAGCAAGTGAACTATAAAAAATGAAAGACACGACCATCTCTTTATGATGGTGACATGACTGACTATCTATACTGATAGAACTATCTGAACTATTCAGATGAACCAAATTCAATAAGCAGCTGGATACTTTGAAAAATTACATGAGTAATAAATTATCCCTACCACATGTTTATTGGCTTTTTTTTAAATTTGATTTACTTTATATATATATATATATATTTTGGAGGGGACAAGTGCTTCTATATGCAGATATGCATACATGCCAGAAGAGGACATCAAACCTTATTATAGAGGGTTGTGAGCCACCATGTGGTCGCTGGGAATTGAACTCAGGACCTCTGGAAGAGCAGCCAGTGCTCTTGACCACTGAGCCATCTCTCTAACTCCCTACCCCATGTTATGCAAACATTACTGGGCAAGAAAAAAAAAAATCATTAATAAGTGGCAAAACAGAGGTTGGTGTGGCAGTGTATATCTGTAATCCCAGGACTTGAAAGGTGGAGGCAAGAGGATCAGGACCTCAGAATCAGTTCAGCTATCCAGAAGGTTTGAGGCCAGCATGGACTTAAAAAGATACTGAGAATCAACCATCAAAAACCAAACCCTAAACATGATTTAAAAAAAAAAAAAAATGACAAAATACAGTCACTTAAGAACAGTAAATGCTAAAGAGACACAGAAGAAGGCAATTACTTTTATTAGGGTGTAGAAAAGTTTTTTTTAAAGAAGAGATAGGGCCTGGAGGTAAAGGCACCTGCTACCAAACCTGATGACCCAAGTCTGACCCCCAGGACCTGCACAGTAGGAGAAAACTGGCTCCGTCCAGCTGTCCTTTAACATCCACAAATATGCTGTGGCATACATGCACCCAGAATACTCAGTGCATCATCTAATATGTCTGAGGCAATATACATTTTACTTAGATTTCACCATTCTGTGGTGAATATACACTTTAAAATGCCACATTGAGCCAGGTCGTAGTGACACACAACTTTATTCCCAGCACTCAGGAGGCAGAGGCAAACTCCAGGACAACCAGGGCTATACAGAGAAACCCTATCTCAAAAAAAAGCAAAACAAAAACAATAAAAAAAGCCCAAAACAAAGCAAAATAACAACAACAACAAAAAATCTCACCATATTGTACATAAAACACACGCACAATTTTCTCTGTCACTTAAAGTCTGAAAAAAAATGTATTGCAATTTAGTTATCTGTTTTGGATGGATACTTAAGGAACCTGCACATCTTCATTATTATAATCTCCAATAAATTTTAAGAGTTGCATGACTGACATGACCCGAGGTATATTTTCCTGGCTCCAATGCTGAAGTGAAAGAAAAGTCACTAGAGGTGGGAGCCAAGTTCAGGTACTGACACAGATGAGGGAATAGGACGTGGAGAGAGCCAGGAAGAAGGAAGGGCACAGGGCACAGGTGACAGCACACAGACCTGCAGGTGGACCAAGGAAAATGAGATGACAGTGAGTGCCAGTGAGAAACTAGAGACTGACCTGGGGTGGGGGGCAGCTCAAGCCTAACCTCAGCTACATAGTACATTCACGGCCAGCCCAGGCCTTAGAAGACCCTGTCTCAAAACAAAGACAAAATGTCATGAACCCCGTTATTAAAAAGCTCTGAGGGTGGGACTGGAGAGATGGCTCAGAGGTTAAGAGCATTGACAGTTCTTCCAGAGGTTCTGAGTTCAATTCCAAGCAACCGCATAGTGGCTTACCTCTTCTGGTGTGCAAGCAAAACATGCAGACAGAACACTGTATGCATAATAAATAAATAAAATCTTTTTTTATATAAATTTTGAGGAATATAGAATCTTTTTTTTTAACTTTATTTATTTATTTATTTATTTGCCTTGGTGTTTTGCCTGGAACTGGAACTACAGACAGTTGGGAGCTGCCATGTGGGTGCTGGGAATCGAACCCGGGTCCTCTGGAAGAGCAGACGGTGCTCTTAACCGCTGAGCCATCTCTCCAGTCCCAATAAAATCCTTAAAGAAAACAAAAAGCTCAAGGACTGGAGAGATGGCTCAGTGATTAAGAGCACTTAATTCATGTAGAGCCTTCAGGATTGTTTCCCAGCACTCACATGACAGCTCACAATCGTTAGTCACTCCAGTTCCAGGAGATCTGATGCCCTCTGCTGACCCAAGGGCACCAGAACACACATGGCATACAGAGTGCATTCAGGCCAAACACTCCTATAAAGGAAGTCTAGATAAATGTAAGAAGAAGAAGTCTAAGTCTTGGGATTCAAGAACAGGTCTGGAGGGAGACAGGAGTTTGGTTTATAATAGTTGAAAAGGCCATTCATGATGGTTCATGATCTTAATTCTAGAACTTGGGAGGGAGTAAAAAGAATAAGAATATAAGACCAGTTGGGGTACATAGTGAGACTCTGATTCAAATACAAAAGATCAAAATGAAACTGTTGAAAATGACTAGTATGAGAAATGGGAGTCTCTCCTGAAACTTTCAAATTCTGGTTACTTTGTTTCTTGAGTCAAGATCTCTCTTTATTCGCCAGGTTGGCCTAGAAATTATCCACCCCAATTGACCTCAAACTCACAGTGATCCTCCTGCTTCAGTCTCCTAAGTGCTAGGATTACACCCATGAACTACCACACTCACTTAAAATATTAGATATTTAAGCAGCTTGTATATTTTCCTCAGTAGCAAAAACAGTGTGCTATACGGTACATCCATTTCCTGAAATATTGTGTTATAAAGAACTATAGGGAATCGGAGAGGTGGCTCAGAGGTTAAGAGCACTGGTTGCTCTTCCAAAGGACCTGGATTTGATTCCCAGCACCCCATGGGTGTAACTGTTCTTGACGTTTGTAACTCAGCTCCAAGGGATCTAACTCCATCTTCTGGCTTCCTTGGGGAACCAGGCATGCATGTTATGCACAGACATACAAGCAAAACACTCATATATATAAAAAGAATTGTACTCATAGAAAGATGATTAAGTAAAATTATGTACAGGAATAAAGATATCTTTGATATTTTATTATATATTACATAATATATATTACATATTTAAACATAAACATAGATATAAATGGTAAATGTATCTAGAAACTAATAAATCAAAATAATAGCAGTCAACTTTGGTATATTTTCTTTCTCACATCATTCTGTACTTATATGAGAGTATCTATATTATTTTCATAGCAATAACAAAAATCTTACTTATGGCAAGCAAGATGCCCATGGGAGCCTGATGACCTGAATTTGATCCCCAGTGGCATGCTCATGTCTGCATCCGTACACACATTGTGCATATATACAGCCAGGGTGCTTTTAAAAAATATATTAGTTAAAAACAGCCAGCGGCCTGCTTCCACTGTGGTGGGTCCTGGCTATAACTTACCCTTCTGGCCGGTGTATGGAGAGCTGGAAGTAGTTCTTTGCCATTTCTAGTCTTTCCCGGTACTGAGCAGAGCCCTCCATCAGTCCCTTGAAACCACAAAGCAGTCATTAGAACAGTGCTTATATAATATGAGGTGCTCCACTGGCTACATTCCCAGCCCAACTGTATAAGCATTTTAAAACTGGGTCTTGTAAGTGACTAAACTGCCCTTGAAATAGCTACATAGTCAGACAGGCCTTGAACTTAGAATTTCCTGTCCAAGCCTGCAGAGAGCCGTGATTACATGTGTGGGCCACTATACTCAGCCTCAAATTCTGTGAGTATTTCACTAGTAAATGTTAAATATATATAATAATGGGTTTCATTTTGACTTTTTGTATATATATTTAATACATTTTGAACATACCCCTATTACACTCAAATTACTTTCAGACAAATGGCTATCAATTACAATGCAGAGATATAGGAGCATTAACTTTAAATTATTTTCATTACCATGTTCGTATGTTTACATCTACTAGCTGTGAAAGTGGATTTGCTGCTGTTGATAGCTTTATTCTGAGATGTAGCTGGCCTGGAAGATCCCTGGTCAACGAGTATAGTCAGGTGGTAAGCTCCAGGTTCAGTGAGAGGAAGACATTCTCTCTCTACCCACCTCTGGCCACCACATGTGAGAACACAAATAACACACACAGGAAGGCACACACACACACACTCACACTCACAAGAAGCAGCAAGCATCATAAGTCTCACCTTGAAGTAATCATTCCTCTTCAGACTTTCAAGGAAGCTGGCCCAGAGGGGCGAAGCAGTCACATGGGATTTCCCTGAGTCAGAAGAATGTGGGCTACTCTTGGAGCACAAAATCTCAAATCCATGAGCCTAGATAAGATACAGGTTTTGTTGTTATTCTTGTATTTTTCTTTTGCTCTCTATCATCTTAATTTCTTCCCATTTAGCCCCAGTCAAGAACTAGATGACAAGACACAATGGCATGTGAACACCTAGAATACTTTTTTGGTTTTGTGGGGTTTTGGCTTTTGGTTTTTGGGGGTTTTTTTCCAGACAGGGTATCACTATGTAGCCCTGGATGTCCTGGAACTCAATATGTAGACCAGGCTGGCCTAGAACTCAAATATCCACCTGCCTCTGCCTCCCGAGTGCTGGGATCAAGGTGTGCACCACCAGACCCAGCCTCACTTAGAGCACTTTTTAAATTTTATGAAAAGTAAGAATTTGTTTCTGAGCTGGCAAGATGGCTCAGTGGATAAGGTGCCACCACACCTGGTGACTTGTGTTCAATCCCTGGAACCCATCTGGTAGGAAAACCAGCTCCTCAAAGTTATCTTTTGACCTCCACTGTGCACCATGGCAGACGCCCCAGCCCTGCCATGCACATGAAATAAATAAATAAAAATGTGAGAGTTAAGTTGAGCATATTCTCAGACACAGGAAAGAAGAGAATGTTTTGTTTTAAGACCCTCTGGTAAAAAATTATAATACAGTATGATAATTCAAATACCACTACCAATGGCCAACATCTCCTTTCAGAAATAATCTGTGTATTCAGGTAGATATTAGTGGTACCTTCCTCATCTACCACTCATCACCCAACAGCAGCTCACTCTGCTGCATGTAACTGTGTGAGCAGAGAGAATTTCCTGTTGGCTTACATCAACTGTCTACTTTACTTCACAGACATGCTGTAATTTACCTATTCTTCCACTACATTCACTTAGGTGTTTTCTAAGTTTCCACTATTACAAACAATGCATCCTCAGTATATGTCTATGTGGCTTTTGAACCTGGAAAATACATTTATACAAGTGCAAATTATAAGCAAAATGGCCAGTGCAATTTCAGTGTTGATGGATAGTGAAAACTGTTTTTCACAGAGACTGAATCACTAAGTGGTCTCCCTCCTTTTCTCTCTCTCTCTCTCTCTCTCTCTCTCTCTCTCTCTCTCTCTCCCCCTCCTTCCTCCTTCCCTCCCTCCCTGTCTCCCCCCCTCTCTGTTTTTCAAGACAGGATCTCATTCTGTAGTCCTGGCTGTCCTGCAATTTAGAAGTCTGTTTCTGCCTCCCAAGTGCTAGGATTAAAGGTGTGCAACATCACACTGCTAAATTTTTATTTCTATCAACAGGCTAGATTATCTTTTTCTTTTATATATTCTTATAAATTCTTACCAACTCAGTATGTGTTCTCATACATTTTTATACTTGCCAATCTAGTAATGAAAAACTATATTGTAGCTATAAATTATATTAATTTTTAAGAACAGAGGTTTACCATTTTTTCATTTTTTTTAATTAAAATTCATTTGTACTTCCTTCTCTGTGAACTATCTGTTCAACTGCTGAACATATAAATTAGTATTTTTTTCTAAAGAAACACCTAATATTCCTTCTCAAGACTTTCTGATCTCTTTTGAGCCCATGACATTTTTCTTTTCCATGCAGAATTTCTCTCCTTTCATTTACTGTTCTGTTATTTGAGACAGTTTTGCTATGTATCATCCAGGCTGCATTCTGGCTCCTGGATTCTAAATGGAACCACAGATGTACACTGTTCTTGGCTAGAAATCCTTACATAATCAAATATCAGTGTTTTACTGATTATGGTTTTAAGCCATGCTTTAAAAGGCCTTTCCTAGTCCAGTACTTTCCTATATATTCTAATTTTATACTTTCAATTTTTACAATTAATTATTTAATCCAAGTCGAATTTATTTTGCTCTAAGTGTGAAGGAATTGACTTTAATTCTCAGATGGCTTCACAGATATTGGATCACTATTTACTGAATAATTTACTTGGCTTGCTGATTTGAACTGATGAATTTTACTACATTCTCACATAAGCAGGACTTACTTCTAGACTTCCTATGCTGTGTCACTCATTATCTCAGATGAAAATGACAAGCAAATGGTTGGTGCAATTTAAATGTTGATGAATAGCAGGAAACTATTGGCTATAGAGATTGAATCCATTTATATCTCTATCATTAATGTTCAAGAGTGTCTTTCTTTGTGTAGTCTTTTAAAAAATTCTTTCTTTATTTGTGTGTATGTGTGTAGATGGGTATGTATGTGTGATGCAGGTACTCACAGAGGCCTGAAGCCTCTGATGCAGGTACTCACAGAGGCCTGAAGCCTGGGAACCTACTGGTTCTGGAATTACAGGCTATTGTGAGCCACCAGATGTAGATGTTGGCAATCAAACTTGGGTCCTCTGCAAGGGTAGTATGTACTTTCAGCCACTGAGCCATTTCTCCAGTTCTTAAAGCTCTTTCATATTAGAGAAAGAAAGTAAGGGAAAGGAAGAAAAGAGGGAGGGAGGGAGGGAAAGAGGGAGGGAAAGGAAGCTAAGCAGTTTTCCCATCCAACATTACCAACTTCATGCCCAGTTCATGGGCTCGGTACTGGGGGTGTGATGGATGGGGCAGTCCATATCCACTCCGTCGGTCTGGCACAAACTTCTGTTGTACCAACTGTGCGTACAGACATTTGGTAAAAGTGACCTGGACATTGGGATACAAAATATGTGAGCCTTTTCCTGAAACTCAGTTTTAAATATCATTTCATAGTTTTAACAGTCCACTCATGCCCTTCATGTCTCTCTATCCATAGGTGAAGTGCAGAGAAGGCATGGCCTGTTCACTTCCTGTGTGTTTTCAGAAACAGCTAATGAGGTAAATATTCGCACACTGTGAGATTTACCCCACCGTTCACTTTCCAGTTGTCACTCCTGGAGTTATCACTAATTACACTATGGCAATGTAAGAGGAAGTGGAAGATAGTAATTCTTAAGAGATGAAATTTCTATTGTTAAGAAGAAAATAATTACAGAAGTAGGGAAAATATGGTCAAAAGTAGGTAGGACCTACTAAGCCATAAAATGAGGCATCTCTTTTCTTCTTCCGCATACACATTTAGATTAAAAAAGAAAAACAGAAATGTGCATTAATTTTCTAAAAGAACTATTAAAATTGTAAGAAAAACTAAATGAGCAAGAAAGGTATCTCACAGATGCCATTATTCGTGTTTCAGGCAAAAATGTCTTGAAAACGCGACAGGCTCTCAGGTCAATGGGGTCCCGGAGGTAGAAGGCCTGGACTGCTGCAGACACCAGTCTGGGGCGCTGTTTGAGCACTGCCACAATGCCAGCTGGAAGGAAGCAGTGAGCTCGATGAAGGGAAGCTTCAGTTTTTTCCGGGTACCTGTGACAGGTAGCATAATGCTTTTATTTTGGATGTAAAAAGTTGAGGGCCCCCCAGGGTTCACTAGGAACTTCTGGATGTTCTGAAACTCACAGAGATCCTCCAGCCTCTGCCTCCAGAGTGCTAGGATTAAAAGTGTGAGCTAGCATGCTCATCTTAAAAAGAATTTTAGTATCATTAAGACCCACTGCACTAAAGTGCTCTGGAACTTGTCTTCTCTTCAGGGTGAAGCATAAAGGTCACACAGAGGTCAAAGGACCACAAAGAAGCTCCAGAACCACAAAAACAACAAAAGGCCAAATGTATTGCATTGTCTTCTTTAGGTTTCATTTTTAAAACTCTCAATTTTTATTTTTAAGTTTATTATTAAATTTATTATTTAAAATGTATTTATGTGTATGAATGTTTTGCCTAGGTGCATGCCTGGTGTCCACTGAGGCCAGAAGAAGGTATTGAATTTTGAGACTAGAGTTATGAATGGCCATATGGGTGCTAAAAATTGAACTCAGGTCTACAGAAAGAGAAGCTGTTGTGTTTAACCATGAAACCAACTCTCCAGCCTTGATCCCAAATTTTTATAGATAATGCTTTCCTATGCTGCCTAAAGTAAATAAGAAAAGATACTTTAGGGGTGGGGTTCAAGACAGGGTTTCTCTGTGAAGTCCTGGCTGTCCTGGAACTTATTCTGTAGACAAGCTGGCCTCTGCCTTCTGAGTGGTGGGATAAAGGTGTGTGTCACCACTGCCCAGCTGAAAAGATATTTTTGAATAGAAAGAGAAACTACACCTAAGTCAGGCACAATGATACACACCTGGAATCACAGCGACTCAGAAGGTTGAGGGAAGAGGTTAGCTTACACCTTGAAGTTCAAAGCCAGCCTGAACAACATAGTGAGACCTTATCTTACTGTGACATAGTGCTCTTGTACACTGTAAAGATTTGTTGTTCGGATAGGTTTAATAAAACGCTGACTAGCCAATAGGAAGTATAGACTAGGAGAATTCTGGGAAGCAGAAGAGCAGAGGAGAGGCCAAAAGACACATAGGAAGCAAGACAAGAATGCTGCACTGACAGTTCCAGGCAAACACCAAGACAAATAAATAAGTAAATAAAGTTTAAAAAAAAAAAAAAAAAAAAGAATGCTGCACTGAAGCAAAGGTACCAAACCACATGGCTAAATATAAATAGAATCATAGGTTAGTTTAACAGTAAGAGTTAGCAAGAAATAAGCCAGATCCATAGGCCAAACAGCTTGTAACTATATAAGCCTCTATATGTTTACTTGGGACTGAATGGTTGCGGGACCAGGAGGGCAGGACAGAGAAACCTCAGACTACACTATCTCAATCAACCAATCAATCTGATTTCTGAATTTAAACCCCATAAATTTAATGTCAATTTCACAAACAGTGACACCAATAAAAAGCAGATGAGGATTAACCTAGGTGGAAGGCATTATACAAGTAAAAACTTGTGCTGCCCTCAACCAAATGCTCCTAATAGTATCAGTGTTCTCTTTCTTACCCTCTGATACGCCTGTCCACAGCTGCTTGTATAGATTCTGAAGCTAAAATAGCTTCTGGGTGTGCTGAGATAATACTCAAAGCCTGTTGGATTGTTGGGGGTGTAGTCGGTAGCCAGGGTATTCTTTCAGATTTCCGTGGCACAGGAATAATACACAGCTTCCCATGATGAAAAAACACCTGCAAAATGGTACATCTGAGTCTCTTCATGGGCTCTGGGAGGCTCCAGGGACACAGGAGATAACGTGGCACAATTTCATCCCTATTCTCCAAGCCTGGGTGTACTTACCCTATTGGCACTATTATCAGGATCCAACCACTTAGGGAGAAAGTCAGCAGCTTCTATTAACAAGAACTCTCCGTCATTGTCTTCAATCCTAAGAAAAGAAAAGACCTCTTTTCACATTCACAGAGCACAAAACAGCTTTGATCAAATCTATTTTTCCTTCTTCTCAGAAAACACTTGAGTATGTACTATGTATGTATAGATTGTTTAAAAAAAAAAAAAAAAGGATAAAGTTTAAAATACAATAAAATAGGGCTGGGGAATGGTTCATCAGTTAAGAGCATGTACTTCTCTTGCAGAGGACCCAGACTTGGTTTCCAGCCCCTGTATCACTCAGCCCACAAATGCCTATAAATCCAGCTCAGGGCATCTAATGATCCGCCTACCACCAACACCTGCACTTATGTGCACAAACCCACAGAAACACACACACACACACACACACACACACACACATTTTAAAACAATAAAAATAAATCTTTGTTTATGAAGACTACTTGACTTTGGAGTAAAATTAAAAACCTGCTCAATTTCAAAAAAAAAAAATCTTAAAAAAAATAGTAAAAACCTATAGGTTGTGATTGTGAGGAAATGTGGAGAGATTAAAAAAAAATCAAAGCATTATATTAGACAAAAATATAGAAATACATAGATACTATAAGATTTCAAAAGAGGTGGGGGAAATAACCACTTGTAACTGAAATTAGGAAGGCCTCTGTGTACAAAGTGTTATTTAGACCTGTAAAGATATTTCTTTTCGAGAATGGAGAAATGGCTCAGAGGTTAAGAGCGCTGACTGCTCTTCCAGAGATCTTGAGTTTGATTCCCAGCAACCACATGGTGGCTCACAACCATCTAGAATGAGATCTAGTACCTTCTTCTGTACACTGTATACATAATAAATAGATTTAAAAAAAAAGATATTTCTTGTCTCATCTATTTTTAATTTTTGAGTAACATCATCACATGGTTTTACTTTAACCACACCTAGACTTGCATTTTTAATCTTTTCTGTATATTTACTCTGCTCTGAGTTATTGGATTAAAAGGATTTGAATTAAAAAAAAAAAACAATCTTTGGGTACAATATTCTTAGCCTGAATCTCATGTGCTTTGAGTCCCAGTGACTTTTTCCACACCTGGCCTGACACTGTGGAAGGCCTGCTGACACACAGCCCTTGGTAATATGTATTTCACAGACTTCCAATCATAAGAGAACAGATGCTTATGGTAAACAAAATTTGACAGCATAAAAGATGGTGAGGTGCTGGTGGTTTCCCAGAGGTTATCATCATAAATTTTTAATGTGGCTTAAGAAAAAAAAGTTCTTACTTGGTGGTGAACATCTTTAATCCCAGCACTTAGCAGGCAACAGCAGTGAGTGTTGAGTCCAAGGCTAGTGTGGTCTGCATATCAAGTTCCAGACCACACAAAACTATGCAATGAGACTGTCTTTAAAGTGTGTGTGTGTGTGTGTGTGTGTGTGTGTGTGTGTGTGTGTTCTAGCAGACTGAAGACAAAAATTACTAAATGGATACAAATATAGTCACTTATGCTTTAAAATGAAAATTCCTTTAGAATAATTAAAATAATGACAATACCTTGCTACTAACTCTGGAAATGCCTTTGTAATCTGCTTTATTACATAAACAATAAACCATTCATCCTCAATATTATCTCCAAACTTTGTCATGCCATACATATGAGCAGGAACACCTCCTATAAACAAGAGAGAAGTGATCATAAACCAGGCCAGTCTGACACTGCAAGGAAAAATACACATAAGCATTCAGTAATTAGTGACTGTCTAGCTCTATGTTCCAAGAATTATTCTGGGAGCTGGGATTGCAATTCTGGAAAAGATATGGAATGTATATTTCTTAGGAGTTTGGGTCTAAAACCAGGAACAGAAAACGGAACCTTCTTTGAAAGCACACTAAAGGTTGTGTGGGTGTGCTGGAGGAATAACGGCTGCAGAATGACCAGAGCTGGACTTTCCAGAAACAGGGAAGAGTATGGCCCAAGGCACAGGTTATAGTAGATAGGGGATAGATCATATATCATGGGGATATAAAGATTCTGCTTTTGGGATTGCAGAACATTTCAAACAAGTATACCATTTGTAGGTATACAGAAGCTAAACATCACACTCAAACATCCAAGAGTCAAAAAGAAATTACATAGAAGTGAAAAAAATATCTTAGGACAAATGAAAATAAAAGCACTACATATGAAAATTCATAAAATTTAGCAAAAAGAGCAACAGCAACTGTTTATAGTTATGTAAAATCTCAAACCAGCTCTCTAACTTGACACTGTAAGGAAGAGGAAAACAAGAAACAAAGCGTAAATCTAGCAGGAGAAAATAAGACAACCACAGCAGAGACAAATGAAACAAACATGGATTTCTGTTTTGTTTTGTTTTTTAAATGGGGGAGAAGTCAACAAAATTGACAGACCATTAAGAAGATTAAATAAGAATAAGAAGAGCCTACTAAAATCAGATATGAATGCAGCAACAATATATTCTTTCTATAGAATAGAAAAGATTATAAGGGAATCTATGAATCTTCTCAAAAAATTGAGAAACCTATAAGAAATGGATAAAATCCTAATTAAGGTCTTGGCTCAATCATGAAGAAGTAGAAAATATCAGACCTACTGTGGAATGATGCTCTTGTTCACTGTAAAGATTTGTTATTTGTATTGTTTAATAAAACACTGATTAGCCAGTAGCCAGACAGGAAGTATAGGCGGGGCTACCAGACTAAGAAAATCATAAGAAGAGGAAAAGCAAAGCAGGAGACATCAGCCAAGCCAGAGGAAGCAAGATAAGAATGTCTTACTGAGAAAAGGTATCAACCCAAATGGCTAAACATAGGTAAAAATTATGGTTCAATTTAAGTGTAAGATCTAGATAGTAATATGCTTGAACTATTGGCCCAGCAGTTACTGTAACATTAAGATGCTGAGTCAATTATTTCACAAGTGGCTGTGGGACTGGCCAGGTGGGACAGAGAAACATCTGACTACAACCTACAACTAGGAAGGATATTAAATTAGTAACCAAAAGTCTCTAGCAGTTGAGCATAGTGGCACACACTTGTAATCTTAGCACTGGGAAGGCTGAGACAGGGGGATCAAGAGTTTGAGACCAGACTGAGTTACACAGCAGAGCCAAGTGATCAGTCTAAATCCATAAGCTAAAATAAACCCTTTTAAGTTGATTCTTCTCAGGTATTTTTGTCACATCAATGAAAAGTAGACTAACCAAATTCAACAACACATTGAAAGGGTTATAACACTACAATCCAGCGGGATTCATTCTTAGACTACAAAGATGGTTCAAAATACAAAAATCCATCAATATGGGGCTGGAGAGATGGCTCAGCAATTAGGAGCACTGGCTGCTCTTCCAGAGGACCTGGGTGCAATTTCTATAGCACTCACATGGTAGCTCACAATCCTGTATCTCCAATCCCAAGGAATCTGATATCCTCCTATGACCTCTAAGGGCACTGCATGAACATGGTGCACAGACATACATGTAGGCAAACACTCATGCATATAAAGTAAATAAAACTTTAAGAAATCAACCAGTGCAATATACAGCATTAACAGAATGAAAGTCAAACAAATACAATACAGGGTCTAGCAGAACAATCATGGCCAAAAACCAGGTGAGATGAGAAGCCTGCTCAACTCGTCTGCTGACTCCAAATCACCTTTATCTTTCCAGTTACATTAGAGCACTATGATTTTTATTATACTCTATAACTTATATTATCACTATGATTAGAGTATAATTTTTATTTATGTTACATATCAGACTTCAGATGAAACCTTCCCCTGCAGCAACAGGAAAAAGAAGGCGGTTAAGCCAAGAGGTAACAAAATCCAGTTTGTGTTCTACAAAAGGACTGCCAGCAGTGTGAGGAGCCCAAGAGACTGGAACTAGAGAGGTATGTTAGGAATTGTAGCTTCCCAGGTGAAAGACTGAAGAGTAGCCACACTGAGATCAAGCAGCTGTGGAAAGGGATATTTTGGCAGTGCTCACACTAGGCCGTCTGCCTGCCTGAAGATAACAAAGTGATGAGTAGAATTGGAAATACTCATTAGCTTGGGAAAATAATCAGCATGACAGTAGGTAAGTAAGAAAATACAGGATAACATGGTTTTCTAAAAGTTACTAGGTTGCATTTGTTTTAAAACTGGGCCTCAACAAAAAAACAAAACAAAACAAACAAACAAAAAAAAAAACCAAAAAAAAAAAAACCCAACCAAACAACAACAACAACAAAATCTGGGCCTCACTCTATGGCCCAGGCTGGCCTCAAACTGTTGCCTTAGCCATCAGTGTTAAAATCACAGGTGCTATGATATCTGGCTAAAGGGCTGGTTTTAGCTGTGGCATACTAATTTGCTAGTCTTCTTGTTGATAAACATCACATGTATTTTGGAAGATAATCATTCAATAAAATTGAACAAATAGACCAGTTGTTTAGCAATGCACAAGGCCCCAGTTTCAATGTCCAGTGCTGGAAAATGTTCAGTAAAATTAATAGCAATGAAGAAACTTAGCAGTTGCTAGCTAAATATGGGATATGGGATGTCTTTCTGTATGCTGTGAATATGCTTTTTTTTTTTTTTTTAAAAAAAAAAAAAAAAACACTTTTATTTAATTATTTGCCTTGGTGTTTGCCTGGAACTGAAACTACAGACAGTTGTGAGCTGCCATGTGGGTACTGGGAATTAAACCCGGGTCCTTTGGAAGAGCAGACGGTGCTCTTAACCGCTGAGCCATCTCTCCAGCCCCTGTGAATATGCTTTTTGCCATTTGCTAATAAAGAAGTTGTTTTGGCCTATAGCAAGGCAGCTTAGAGGCCAGTGGGAAATCCGAGCAGAGATAAAGGTGGAGAAGGGCAGAGTCAGGGAGACACTGCAGGTCACCACAAGAAAGCAATATGGCAATACATAGATTAATGAAAATGGGTTAGGTTGTAAGAGCAAGTTGGTAATGAGTCTGAGCCCTAGGCCAAACAGTTTGTAATTAATATTAGCCTCTGAGTAATTACTTTATAAGCAGCTGAGGGACCACAGGTGGGAGAGCTTTGCTGGGACCAAGGGGCAAACAAATAGGAAATCCCTCGCTACAGAACAGCACTAGCTATGAGCCAGAATAACAGAAGCAAAAGATACTGGGCTCCTGATCCTAAACATACTCTACACAAAACACCGCGTAAATACAGCCTGGGCCAGCTTTCTATTCATCATTTTCATAAAGTTAGAAGAAATGACAGAACAGATAACTATACTTTCCTAGAGTTGACTGAAATTACTGATGACACATGTAAGCAGTAAGACATTCAAAATGCTTCTGGGGGGGCTGAAGAGATGGCTCAGCGGTTAAGAGCACCATCTGCTCTTCCAGAGGACCCGGGTTCGATTCCCAGCACCCACATGGCAGCTAACAACTGTCTGTAGTTCCAGTTCCAGGCAAACACCAAGGCAAATAAATAAAAGTGTTTAAAAAAAAAAAATGCTTCTGGATGGCAACTAGTAGTAACAAAACCCATTTCATTATCTTTATCAGCCTGATAAAGTCATCCTTTAATTCTCAGCAAACAACTGTTTGAAACAAAGCAACTATTTGGAGCAAAGACATCATTAAGATAAGCACTGTCTAGTAAAAGGGAACCATGACTGAAGAAACAGGGTAAGTCTGGACCTGTTCAGCACAAGCACTTATATTACAGCGTCAGAAGTAAAGTTCAGAATCATAGCCACAATCCCAACATTCTGATCTATATGGTACATATTTAAATATAGAGACTTCAATGAATATGGGCAAACATCACTGATTTTAAAAGTTGTGAGTGCAAATCTCTCTTAGACAACATAAATAAAAGGATCACTTTACCTTTTGCAGGTTTATATTTGAGATTGAAAGGTTGATTCTGCCAGATATAAGGGACCAGTAGAGATGCAAACTGGGTCATTATTCTTTCAATGTACTTCTGAAGAATCTCTTTGGGTTCTTCTGTGTCTCTTGCTTTATCTGGCAGCAGAAAAAGGTGGTACTCCACAGCATCTTCTACCATTGCAAGCTTCACTTTGCCTTCCATTCTTTAAAAATGACAGTCAAAGTTTCAGTGACATAAGCCACATAGGAGAAATAACAGCATTCCCAAAACTGTTCTAGGTGACTGCAATATTTCCCAAAACTTTGATACACACCTACCTATCGTCATTATGGTTTTGTTTTGGTCTTCATCACTTGACTTATTATTCGCTGAATGACATTAATACTTAAAACCATGTTCCTTATACATAAATTGTGTTAAATGGAAACCCTGATATTGTAAATAGAGATCCAGCCACTCACTTCCCAATTACCAAATAAGTATTTAAGAATAAAAATTTAAAATACCTAAGTGCAATAGGTGTGCCAATGGTCTCAGCTGAGAGACTGTGGCAACAGGATCACTTGGGTCCAGGATTTCAAGGACCCAAGTCTAGGAAACACAGCAAGGCCCTAACTCACAAACAAATTAAATGTTTTGCCTTTAAATAAGTAGCAGTGTGTGTAGCACAGTTTGAAAACATTGTATTACTATCCACCATCTTCTCTCAAAACATCCAATTGTGCTTCAATTGCATACTTTGGACGTTACTTTCTTTATTGAGTTTTCTCGTTAATTGTGGACTGGAAGTGTTACACTTCATCTCTAAAATATCTCGTTACTTTAAAACCGTGTTAACGAATGCGTCAAAAAGCAATGTTTCGACAGGCAGTCGCACATACCTTTTAATCCCACCGCTCGGAAGTCAGAAGCAGGTGGCTCTCTGTGAGTTTAAGGCCAGCCTGATCTAAAGAGCTAGTTCTTGGACAGCCAAGGCTACACAGAGAAACCCTATCTTACAAAAAAAAAAAAAAAAAAAAAAAAAAAAAAAAAAAAAAAAAGACACAATGTTCCTTGCTTTACAGAATTTAAATCTATAGAAGATTTAAAACTACAAACCTTTGTGTGTTACCATTTTGCCCCAAAATAATTTGCCATAGTTCCGAATGTCCACCTAATGAAGCGATTTAATTCTTAAGCTTACTTGGCTTTGCAAAGGACCAATAAGGAACCTGCATCTTCTATGCAACTACCCACTCACCACGGTAAATTAGAATCATGCTGCCTTTCAACCCGGAGGGTCAAGTAAAAATTCTACCCACCCTCCCCCTAAACCCAATCAGGACTCCTTATGCAGCATTTACACAGTCAGAATTTAACTTGAGATCATTCGGGTTAAGAATTCACAATACAAATAACAAACCTGAGAACACAGAAACAAGCGACCTAGGAGCATGGGCCTGGTGCGGTCTACTGCTCTTTCGTCAAACTAGACTCCCATCTTCCACCTGACAAAGGTTAAGCAATTATTTTTATGGTTATGCCCTCTCTCGTGGGCTTCTCTGGCACCTTTCCTTGGCTGCCTCTTCCACTAGGACACTCGGGTTCAAGATACCATTAACCGCTCAAGCCCAGCCCACGCGCTCCACTTGGGCCCCTGATCGGCTTGTGAAAACGCGGAAGTCGTGAGTCTACGGAACCTTGGGTGTAACCACTAATGCGCATCGGAGCCAGTTTCTGGACGATGCTGTATTTCTCGGTCACTTCCGCTCATGAGAGGAAAGAGGCAAGTCGGAAGACTATAGAGTTGGGAACTCTAGGAGGTGGCGGTCCGGAATCTAGGCGACGGGGCGAGACGGGGCGAGACGGGGCCGGTAGGTGGCAGGAGGGGGCCGGGCCGGAGCCGGCGGGAGGGCCAGGCCCCGAAGCCCCCGCCCTGGCTTGCCCGCCCCGGCCGCCGAGGACAAAACGGAGGATGATCTCCAGATACACTCGGAAGTCCGTGCCACAGAGCGTGGAGCTGTGAGTGGATTGCTCACCTCGCCCAGCCTGGGCCGCGGGAACTCTAGGGACCATCCTTGACCGGTCCTTCTCTCCTTTCCTTTTCCAGGGCTGGGGAGAAGAAAATAGTATGCCTAATTCTCTTTTCCTAACCCTGGTGGAAGCTGTCTCTTGTCATTGGGTCATGCTGTCCTAAGACTGTCTTTTGGGCTGTTACTACGTGAATTGAGGAAATGGATCTCCAGAAGCACTTATTGTTCCCACTGTGCTTCTGGTCCCACTGAAGATAATAGCTGAATGCTATACAATAAAGTTGAATGTGTCTAGTTTCAAACACTATGCAAAGCTGTTTGCTTGAATGCATTAACAAAAAGGAGACTGACTTTGCACGTCGTACAGATAGAGACCACAAATCTAAAGATTGTATCTAGAAGGTGGTGCAACTGAGATGTACAAACCTAGGGTCAATACGATTCGAAAGCCTGTTGTCAAGACTTTACACACTGCCTTCACACACACACCCCTCCCCCAGCAAATAAGGATCAGTTTTGTTTGTGAACTAAAAAACAAAACACTTGTATCCTAAAGACCTGCTTTGTAACTTTAGTAAAGTGTTGTAACTTGGCAGGTAATGATAAAGCCTTACATTTACTGACATTTTGCGATTTCAAAAGAATCTTCAGTTTCTTGATCCTTTCAACAATTCTGAAAGATGGCTAGAACTAGCTTCTATTTCTCAGATGAAGCTAGAAAGTTGTTGTAAATGACTTCTGACCCTGTTTGGGCCAGAAGTTTGGACCCATCTGTGGCGGCTTTTATCTCTTAAAGATAACTCAGGAATATATTAATTTTATATTGTTTGGCTTATGTCTTAGGCATGTTATTGGCTAGTTTTTTATTTTAATTTATTTTTATTAATCTCCTTGCCACGTGGCCTAATGACCCTTAGCTTACTTGGGTCTTGGGTCTTATATGTTTTTTGTTTGTTTGTTTTTGGAGACTGGATGGAGATTGCCTGACTTTATTTTTTTAATCTATTTTTTAACCTACTTTTACAATATTTTACACAGTCCAAATAATTTTTTTATTTATAGAATGATATAGAGAACAGTCTTACTACAGAAAGTTTCCACATCTTAAGCCAATAGAGTCTGAACTTTTAAAAAGCCAAAGTTCCATTGTTTCTTCTCAATGAACTAAGTAATTTCAGCAGGTATAAACATACTAAATATTAGCTATGCATGCTAATAATATTCATTTAAAGTCATTCCTGAGATTTTGGATGGGCACTTTTCTTGCTATGTAGCTTTTAGGCAGATTACTAAATCTGGACCCTCCTGTCTATATATACGAATAATATCTATAAGCATACCTAAAATGATGGCATAGAGCTGACCTATTGTAGGTTAGTGGGCCATGAGGACTAGCATTCAGCAGCTCAGGGATTGAGGGGATTCATGGAGTCGGTGAACTAATTACTCAGTTGACTTTTCTATCAGAGAAAGTAAATTTAATTCTCTGGGGCCCATGAGGGGGCAGAAATTAACTCTCTGAGGCTGTCAAAAAATGGAAACACACACATTTCCAGCATGTCAGGATCTCACGTAGGGTGCTGATGAATGGCAAGCCTTTAGCACTTCAGAGACACTGAAGAGGAGATGCAGAGCAGGTAAACTACTGGACAGATAAACAGACATATGAAGACTTTTCTGAGGGCCAAAGCTTAGTTCATTTTATTATTTTTATTATTGCTTGTTCTATTTTATTCTTTTTCTTTTCTGGTCTTTCTACCCTGATGTTTCCCTTCTGTTTATTTTTTCTTTCTAATTCACTTTATTTTTTCCTTACAACTTATATATGCCCAGCAAAATCTTTCAAGTAGTATAAAAAATATGTGGTTACAGTCTATTTTTTAAGTGAATGATTACAAGTAAACAATGTATTTTCCATATTCCTTACATGATTAAACATTTTATGTATTACAAGTTTAAAAAAAGTTGTCCCAAGAACCCTCATACATTAATACCCACACAACTTGTTATAGATTAACAGGGTGTAAACAAACAAGGTGTTTCTCTCATTCAGTTCTTTTGCTGACAGGCTGCATTTTGCATTTACAAAGAAAGAATCAGTCACTTTATTTTTTTAATCTCAAGTGGTAATCTTATAAAAATCTTGAAAGAATCACAAATATATATATGAAAAACAACCAGTCAGCTCTATTTTAAATCCTCAGAGTGCACACCCACTCATCCAACATGAGGGCAGAAATGGGCACAAAGAATTAGTCATCAACACATCCTAGCAAGAAAGGTACATCAGCCAGCAACAGCCAGGCTACCATTGTTCCTGTTCCTTGCCTCTGTGAGTCCCATGTTCAACTATTAAAAGTGTGTCTTTGGGGCTGGAGAGATGGCTCAGCGGTTAAGAGCACCGTCTGCTCTTCCAGAGGACCCGGGTTCGATTCCCAGCACCCACATGGCAGCTAACAACTGTCTGTAGTTCCAGTTCCAGGCAAAACACCAAGGCAAATAAATAAATAATAAAGTTTTAAAAAAAAAAAAAAGATATGTTAACATTTTGGGGCTGGAGAGATGGCTCAGAGGTTAAGAGCACTGACTGTTCTTCCAGAGGACCTGAGTTCAATTCCCAGCAAAACCACATGGTGGCTCACAACCATCTATGATGAGGTCTGGTGCCCTCTTCTGTAAAACTGTATGCATAATAAATAAATAAATCTTTAAACAAAACAAAAAAACAAAAAAAAAAGTGTGTCTTTATAAACTTTAAATTGTTCCCCAAGATTTTCTACATCAAAGACATTAACAAAAACATTTTAACCTAACTTTACTAACAATCTACATGTCTGAATTCTTTCTAAGAGTGGTGGTTGAATCATTAATCTGCCCTAGCAGCAATGCTTAGGAAAAGCCAATCACTATTATATCGGAAACACTGCCCAGTGAGGAGCTAGTAACCCCTTGACAGTCGCATACAACCCACAGATTATGAAGGATATGATGACCATAAAGGCAACAGTCAGAGCTATGCTCAATAACAGCATGAGATCCTCAGGACCTAGTCTCTGTAAGGCTCACCAGGTGTGATTTGACAACTGCCTAGCTGCATTCCATGAGTTCCAGTGCTGCCTGTTGGTCCCCTTTTGTGGCCCCGACAGTAGGTTCTAATAAGTGGTAATTGTGTCCTTGCCTCTGCCCACCTTTACTTGATTCAGGAGCCATGCAAAGAGAAAAGCCTCTCCTTGCCTTTCGTCTGCATGTTGCCCACTAAGGAATATGATATCTACGCAACAGCGAGTTAGGCAATAACTCTTTAGGGAATAAAACTCAGAAACAATCACTTACCCAAACGGTTTGAGTTAAAATCTGCTTTTAATTTTTAAAATTCCACTTAGTGTGTATATGTGTATGTACATGCATATGCACCGCAGCATACACTTAGAGGTCAGAAGACAGCTTATAAGAGTCAGTCCTTCTATTTTGTGAATCTTGGGGATTGAACTGGGGTGGGGGGCTCTGTGGTTTGTACCTGTACCCACTGAGCCATCTCGTCAGCCCCAAATTTGCTTTTATAATTCTACCCAGAAAAGTTAAAGACACATTTTGCATGAAAAACAACTCTGAATATGCATTTTCTGAGCTGAAATTACTGAGCCTGTGTAGTTATACTACTTGTTCTCGATGCCATTTTGATAGTTCCTAAAAGTAACCTTTCCAAAAAGGGAATCATAATGGAGTGAAGAATGAGGATTAAATGCATATAAATGATAGTAATTTAAAATTAGGTTTTTTAATATTTATTTATTTATTATGTATACAGTGTACAGAAAAGGACACCAGATCTCATCATAGATGGTTGTGAGCCATCATGTGGTTGCTGGGAATCGAACTCAGGACCTCTAGAAGAGCAGTCAGCGCTTTTAACCTCTGAGCCATTTCTCCAGCCCTAAAATTAGTTTTTATTTTAGATATTATAGTGTTAATCCATTTTGAAGCAGTAGCAGCCTTTTCTAAGAGTTACTAATTGTAGACATTAGGAAGAATTTAGCAAAAGTACACACATACATACAGCCTCCCACCCTCATCCCTTTTTTTTGATGCTAGAAATTGAACTTAGTGCCTCATATGCTAGGAAGTTCTACTGCTGACTTCCCAGTCTTGGTGTGCCATTTTAAACATAAACATAGAAGCCAGGTGTGATGACTTGCTTTTTTTTTTTAATGTGATCATCTGAAAATGTAAACTGATACTCGTAGTGAGTTTTTTAAACCATATTTTTGTTGGACACTACTCCCCTGGAACCTATTTTCTGCTGGACTTGTCCATTGAAATAAGTAGACTGTGTCAGTTATTATGTCTTCCAGAACTGTCTATAATAGGCACCATTTCCCCACAACCTTCTCTAGTCAATACATTCAGGAGACATCATAGGTTAGACAGAGTTTTACAAGTTTCTTTACAGAGAGTCTTTCCAGGGCCCTTACTGTGCAAATGCACTACATAAATCCCTAATACACATGTTTCACTTAAAGCACAGGATTAGTAACTGCTTGTGATGGTATGAATAGTAAGTGATGGGGGCTGGAGAGATGGCTCAGTGGTTAAGAGCACCGTCTGTTCTTCCAGAGGACCTGGGTTCGATTCCCAGCACCCACATGGCAGCTAACAACTGTCTGTAATTCCAGTTCCAGTCAAACACCAAGGCAAATAAATAAATAAAT
The DNA here is from genome assembly GCA_004025045.1 of Sigmodon hispidus. Taxonomy (NCBI): domain Eukaryota; kingdom Metazoa; phylum Chordata; class Mammalia; order Rodentia; family Cricetidae; genus Sigmodon; species Sigmodon hispidus. Next base: position 202,679 of record PVIH01001229.1, read on the forward strand.
AAATAAATAAAGTTTTTTAAAAAAAGAACAGTAAGTGATGAAGTCAGTGTTCAAATCTAGGTAGTCTGGCACCAAGGCTTCTTAGAGGAAATGAATAGCTTGAGATTTAAGTAAATTGTATCATATTTGTACATAAAGCTAAAACTCCAGTTAGAGGAATGTATACTGTAATATTTTCTCTGTCTAATGGTCGATATAGTTAAAAAGTATATGGGGGTACTTGAGAGATGGCTCAGAAGTCAGGAGTACTGACTGTTCTTTCAGAGGACCTGAGTTGAGTTCCCAGTACTCACATCAGGGGCTTATAGTTGCTTGTAATTCAAGTTCCAGGAGATCTGACACCCTATATGCACCGCATGCACACAAACTCACACAGGCACAAATACATACACATAAATTTTAAAAAATATGTTTACTAGGGGCTAACAAGGTGGTTCAGCATGTAAAAGCACTTGCCACCAAGGCTAACAACAGAGTTGAATTCTTGGGACTCACATGGTAGAAAGAACTAACCACCTCTCCCAAGTTGGTCACGCTCTTCAAATGCAAATACACACAGAGAATAATAAATCATTGCAAGCCAATGACTTAATAGCAAATATGAAGTATAAAAAGAAGACTGTTTTATCTTTTGCAGGAAAGGAATAATAAAGCACGCTCTTAACCACCATCCCCTTCCAGATCAACTGGATGACATTTCCTCTACCAATGACAGCCGTGAAAAAGATACAAGCTCTCAAAGGTAGTAACCAAAGCATGCCTGCTTACTGCATGTGCTAATGGCAAGGAGTTTGAAAACAAGAATTTTTATCTCTATGAAAGGCTAGATAGGAAGTGTACTGGAGCTCAGGCTTGCAAAGCTAGCCTATGTGTCTGTGTGTACATATATATATATACACTCTCCACCCCCCATTTTTGGAAACAAATATTCCAGAAGCAGTAATATGAAATTTATCTTTTTAATTATGTATGTTTGCATGTGAGTTTGTATAGATGGCTGCAGGAGCCAGCAGAGGCTAAAGGTCAGGTCCCCCTGTGAGCTGCCTGACATGGGTGCTGAACTTGGATCCTCTTGGAAAGCAGTACATGCTCTTAAGTTCAGAGACATCTCTCCAGGCCTCCAGAAATGATGTGTAGTTGTTAAGTAATTAGATTCAAAAGAGATCAGACACTTGATTTTGATGCTATTCTTGCCATTTATTAGATGAGTAACATTGAGCACATGAGTTAATGGATAATAAAATGGAAAAACAACCATCAGAAGTTGGCTCTTTGGAAACTACTAAGTAAAACTGACAAATCTTTAGTTGCTTTGACCAAAAAAGAGAAAAAAAAAAAAAAGAATCAACATCTCTTGTATGGTCTTGATGGTCTTGTAAATATATATTAGATAAAGTATGTAAAGCATCACACAACGTTTGTTTGTCAAATACTGAGTAAATAATAACTGCAGTTACGAAGAAAGAATTATGAGACCAGCTTCAAAGAGAATTCTGAAGGACAATGTGCTGTCATAGAAAATTTGTAAAGTCAAAATGTAGTTTCAAACCTGCAAATAAAACTGGGATTCCTTGAATTTTAAAGAGAGTTCGTTAGACCTGCATCGACCAGTTACAGTAGCAAGGGCTAAATGAGGTGGATGTCTGTGAATGTACCTGAGGAGTTACAGGTACATTTTTACCAGTTCTGAAATTTCTGCAGTGGTAAAGAGGCACATTACAGGTGAGTACTAACTCTTCAAGAACTCACTAGTGTCATTCAGCACAGCTGCTGTCAATTTTATAGAGATTGGGTAGGTTTTTCCACAGTGCTTGAATTCCAAGTTTATTTTTGCCTCTACAGATATATTGTATACATGTTTACCACCTGATGAGTTGTTGAGTTTTTCTCTCTTTCTCTCAAATTTACTATTTAGTGAGTCTGACATCACCCAAGAATCACCTTTTACATCAACTGACACCGGGAATTCACGTTCTGCATTTCCAAGCTATGCTGGCACAGGGATCTCTACAGAAGGCAGCTCTGACTTTTCTTGGGGATATGGTGTGAGTTGTCTGCTAATCATGCTGCTGCAGGCCTAGGAGACTCTCCTGGAACTGAGGGATCGACATTTGTTCACTCTTCACATGAGGAGGGGGGGAATGCTTGCCCCGTATGTAAGTGTGGAGGCCAGAAGTCAACATTAGGTGTCTTCCTTGATCACTTTTTACTTATTTACTTATTTGTTTGTTTGTTTTGAGACAAAGTATCTTTGTGTAATTCTGGCTGTCCTGAAACTTGCTATATAGGCTAGGCTGGCCTCAAACTCACAGAGATCCATCTGCCTCTGCCTACCCAGTGCTAGGATTAAAGCCACAAGCCTCCATGTCCAGCTATTTTATTTGTTGTTTTTGAGATAAGGTCCCAGCTGGGCAGTGGTGGTGCACGCCTATGATCTCAGGACTTGGGGATCAGAAGCAGGTGGATCTCTGTGAGTCTGAGTCCAGCCTGGCCTACAGAGCAGGTTTCAGGACAGCCAAAGCTAGAGAGAGAAACCCTGTCTCTAAAAACAAAAACAGACAAGGCCCTACTAGTTAGCATTGACTGACCTGGAATGTAGACCAGAGTGGCCTCAAACTCATAATACCTGCCTGGCTCCCAGCTTCCTGACTGCTGAGATTAGAAATGTGTGCAACGATGCATGATTTATTTTTTTTAATGTTGTGTGTGCATCTATGTATGTTATGTGTGTATGGCTGCTCGTACCATGGTCCATATGTGGAGATTACAGGACAACTTGGTGAAGTTGTTTCTCTAATTCCATCTTTACATAGGTTCTGGGAATTGAACTCAGGTAAGGCTTTGAAGACAAGCACCTTAATTTACCAAACTATCTCTCCAGACCCCCTACAACCATCATATTGATTATAAACAATATAGTTAGCTATGCTCTTTACAGAGAAGCCTAATTGTTTAAATCTATCATTATTACCATTAGTCACTTTCCAGTAGGTTTTTTTTTTTTTAAAAAAAAAAAAAAAAAAAAACTTTATTTATTTATTTGCCTTGGTGTTTGCCTGGAACTGGAACTACAGACAGTTGTTAGCTGCCATGTGGGTGCTGGGAATCCAACCCGGGTCCTCTGGAAGAGCAGACGGTGCTCTTAACCGCTGAGCCATCTCTCCAGCCCCCCAGTAGGTTTTTTGTATATGTATATTTTCCTTGGTTATTACGTATGTACATACTGTTTTGTAGTCCACTTTTGTCATTTGCCATTGTTAATAGTGATGTTTATTATTACCTCCACATCTGTTAACTAGAATAGTAATATTATAATAGTGCTTGTGTTAGCCTATCATGAGAGCTTCTCTGCATTTAATATTTGGGTTTTCAGATTTTATTAGTTTCTTCAAGTAATATTTTGAGCATTTCTGTGTGTTGCTGTAGGTATGGAGTGAGACTTACATAGTTCAATAGTCTAGTGAGGAGACTAACAAAAGGATGTAAGATACAGAGTAACAACATGCTGTAGCAGGATACTGAGACAGGATATTATAAGGAGAGTTTACTTGAGATGCTAGCGTTATCTGTACAGTAGGTTGAGATTTAAGGACTGAAGAGGTAATCATGTGAAGAAAGAAAAAACTTCTCAGACAGATAAATGGTAACATATGCAAGAGCCCCAAAAATGGGCCTGGCAAGATGTCTCAGTGGTTAATGAGTTTGGATCCCATCTATAGCGATCTAGGTGTCCCCTCAAATGCCTGTAATCTCAGCTCTGATGGGAGTGAAGACAGAAAGATTGCTGGGGCTTGTTGGCTTCCAGCCTAGCTAAGACTCAAGCTTCAGACTCAGGAACAGGCCCAGAGTGATGGGAGAGAAAACTCAATGCCCTTGCCTTCGTGGCCTGTGTGCATACACAGGCACAGACACACACACAGAAGAGAAGCAGTCTTAAAGTAGTTGAGTGCTAAGAGGAAAAGAAACAAGTATTTCAAAGGTAAGCATTCTTGGTGAGTGGAAGAGGTACATGATGGCAAATCCAGGGAGGAAATACAACTGGTAGGGCAGGTGAGCAGGTCAGCGGAGGGATTAAACTTTATTCCTGCTGACTTACTCTGATATCTTATCAGGAGGATCCAGTGAGCTGAGAACATCCTGTCACCCCATGTTATGATCCATATCGTTAGGTTCTGAACATTTGGTACACGTTTCCCATCCCTTGCTTTCCTTTTGCTGCTTAGGGTACAGTGAATTTTTAGAATTCATTTTTTTTAACTTTATTTATTTATTTGCCTTGGTGTTTTGTCTGGTAGAATTCATTTTTAAATTACTTTAAAATGTATTTTTGACCAGACATGGTAGTGCACACCTTTAGTCCCAGGCAGAGACAGGTGGATCTCTGTGAGTTTGAGGCCAGCCTGGTCTACAAAGCAAGTTCCAGGATAGCCAGGAGTGCTTCACAGAGAAACTCTGTCTCAAAAAACCAATAAATCTGCTGGTCATTGGTGATACATGCCCTTATTCCCAGCACTCAGAAGGCAGAGGCAGGTGGAGCTCTGTGTGAGGCCTTTCTGGTCTACAAAAAGAGTTCCAGGACAGTCAAGGCTACACAGAGAAACCCTGTTTTGAAAAAACATAAACAAATAAATGTCTTCTTAAGGAAGAGGAAAAGGAGGAAGAGTAGGAGGAGATGACAGCTGTGGATGCCAGTTCTCTCCTTTCACCTATGGGCCCTGGGATTTGAACTCAAGTCATTGGGCTTGACAGCAAGTGCCTTTACCCACTAAGCCAACTTACTGTCCTGAAATAAATATTATGTTTATTATAGCATTATTAAAGAATGGCTTAAAATGCACAGAAAACTCAGTGTTATTAACTGGTGTTCATTCTGTACAGCACTATACAGATTGCCAAAAAAAAAAAAAAAGTCAGACACCAAAATTAATCCAAGAAAAGTCTGTAAATCTCAATGACTTAAGTATATAAAAATGTATTTGATAGTGAAGGTGTAAAATCAAATGTAAAGCATCACAGATTTAGAACAGCTAATCTAACTGTATAGAAGATTACCAAGATGCATTCTTAGTAGTAGCTCATCTAAGTGTTTGGGGGGGTGTTTATTTCTAGGAACTTGACCAAAATGCCACAGAGAAAGTCCAGGCAATGTTCACAGCCATCGACGAGCTCCTGTATGAGCAGAAGCTGAGCGTGCACACACAGAGTCTGCAGAAAGAGTGCCAGCAGTGGGCATCCAGCTTCCCTCACCTCAGGTACCCAGCAAGAGCACAGTGTAAGCTGTGGGCATCTCACAGCTTGAATTCTGAACCTTTATGAGCTTTGGATTTTTTTTCTTTTTTTTGAGATAGAATCTCACTTTGAAACCCTGGCTGACCAGGAACTCACTATGTAGACCAGACTTGATTCACAGAGATCCACCTACTTCTGTCTCCAGAGCGCTGGGATTTAAAGGCTAACCTGGCCTGAGCATGATTTTTTTTCTTTTTCTTTTTCCTTTCTTTCCTCTTCCTTTTTTCCTTTTCTTTTTTTCTTCTCTTTTAATGTACATGATTTTGATGAAATTATCTAAAGCCATGTTGTATAAAACCTCAGTTGAAAGAAAACTCAAGTTGGAAATTTCTGGACTTATCCTAGGTCTCACTTTGTAGATCAGGCTGGCCTTGAACTCACTCATCTGCCTGCCTCTGTCTCCTTGGGTGCATTCACCATCATACCCAGCTAGCAGTAAAACTTTTAAAACATGCCTGTGTATGTGTGAGACAAGGTCTCAGATAGCCCATACTGGCCTTGAACTTTCTTTTTTAAAAAATATTTTTTCTTGGCTGGGCATGGTAGTGCATGCTTTTAATTCTAACACTCAGAGGCAGAGACAGGTAGCTCACTATGAGTTTGAGGCCAGCCTAGTCTGCATAGAAAGTTCCAAGACAGTCGAAGATACTTAGTGAGACCTTGTCTCAAAAAATTTTTTCTTATATGAATATTTTGCCTACATGTATTTATATGTACTGTACATATGCCTGGTGACCATGGATGCCAGAGCTCCTGGAACTGAAGTTACCAACAGTTGTGAACTGCCATGTAGATATTGGAAACTGAACCTGATCCTCTGCTGGAGCAGAAAGTGCATTTAACCCCTGAGCAACCTCTCCAGCCCCAGGCATTGAACTTTGCATGTGAGCTGATAAACTTCTGATCTTGCCCTACCCTTCACCTCCAAGGGCCTGGGATTGCAGACAGACGCCGCTGTCAATCATGTCACAAGCTGAGTAAAATATCTCTATATCAGTAACTGGCTTTGGGTGTCAGGGTATTTCAAAAAAACCTGTCTTTTAAACAAAATGGTCAGAAAGCGTTTTGTTTATACCATTGTCTACAAGTAATCCTCATGTACTTAAAAGGACACATATACTGTTCCCTGAGAGTACCACTACTGCATGTGCTTAAATTTACATTTAATGTTATTAGAATATGATTTATGGACTAGAGAAATGGCTTAGAGGTTAAGAGTGCTAGCCTCTTGACCAGGGTTTCAATTCCCAACATCCACAAGGCAGCTTAAAACTGTAACTCCAGTTCCAGGGGATTCAATACCCTCACTTAGGTATTCACTGCAGACAAAACACCAATACACATAAAATAAATAAATAAATAAATTTATAAGAGTGAGCATGATTCATAGTCTTTGCTAATCTGGCTGGGCCTTCATCTTCTCATGGTGGGGTTGGGTGCAGTGTATGCTGGCAAGTGAACCCAGGGCCTTGTCATGCTAGACAAGTGTTCTGCCACTGAGTTACGTCCCTAACTGTCCTTGGATTTTTCTTTTAAATTCCTGGACTATAGTTTTATCTTTTCCATATATATTCTATTAAAGGGAAATATACTTGAGTAGGAATTCAAATTTTCTCCCAAGAGTCATTCTTAATCAGTATCTGACTGAATTTATAGAATTTCTATGTAGAGCCATTAGCTTTGCTGCTGAAATGCTCAGATTTTGCATGCATGCTAAGCAAAGTACTTGACTGTGTCTATTCTTTGTTGGAAGGATTCTAGGAAGGCAGATAATCACTCCAAGTGAAGGCTATGGGCTATACCCTAGATCACCCTCTGCTGTGTCAGCCTCACATGAAGCGGCCTTGTCTCAAGAGAGAGACTCTACCATGTAAGTATGTTATGATCCACAGTGCTGACTGCTTTGGATGATGATGGACAGGAGAGTGAAGCGTAGGTCCAATGTGCTGGTGCTGCTGATTTGCCACTTTTTGTTCTAAAAGGTATCAGGAGAGTGGGTCCTAAATAAAAGATTTTTGGTTTAACATAGTAGGTTGAAGTAAAAAAAGGTTTATTACCCACTAAGACTCTCTACAAAAATCCTGTCAATTTGCCACATTGCATGAAAAAAAAACTTCCAGTAGATTCCCATTGCCTTTAAGATAAAATATGAAATGATAAGCTGGGCCTGCCTACAGCTCTCTTTTGGGCTGTCACTTTTCTTGTCTCATTCAGCAATCCTCCTTGTCAGCTATCTTTCATGCGTGAATGCTTTAAGCCTACTTTTTGCTGTGGAAGCCACACCTAAGCTATTGGGTTTCTGACTGACCCCTAACCTAGCACAGAGCCTGTGATCCCACTAATATTCTTCACCTTCCTTCTGACCCTAAATTTAAATGAGGACATAACGTACTTATGTGATAGCAAAGTACACAAAAAGCAAACTAATATGTAAACAGAGATTATGGTTTCAAACAAGGTTGTCTGTCATTTGACACAAATAGTAGTGTGTAGGTCAAATGGTAGTTCAGAGAGTTAAAGTATTAAAAGGTGGTGTCAGACTACAGAAGCACAAGCCGAAATAAAGATAGTTGCAGAAATAATTCTTCTGCTTCTAGTTAATTTAAGGATTGTGTCTAAACAAAGTTTCTCTGTGTAGCCCTTGCTGGCCTGGAACTCTGTAGACCAGGCTGGCCTCAAACTCATAGATCTCCCTGCCTCTGCCTCTTGAGTGCTGGGATTAAAGGCATGGCCCGCTGTACCCGTCTATGCTTATTATAAATACATATTTCAGCAGAGGCTTTTGGAAACAATGCTACTGGGAAACTAGGTTGTACCTCCTAATTAACAAAGTCAGCCCTACCATGGTCCACAAAACAACAACCATACAGTGAAACAGGGTTTACAGTGATTCCTAGGATGTAATGTCATAGGCAAAAGCAAAAAATAGCCAAATTCCTGAGTACAAATAATCAAAAGAAGGAGAGAATGTATACAGTAGTGCAAAGTGTTCACAAATCTTATGTCTAATAAGGGTTAATATCCAGAAGGTAAGGAATTCCTATAATTCAAAAACCAAACTTAACCTAATTGAAAATGGACAGAGAACTGAATAGATGGTTCCCTAAAGGTATGTGAATGGCCATCAGGTGTAAGAAAAAATGCTCAGCGTTAGCATCAGAAGAGAAGTGCAAACCAGAGCAAGGCCATATCTCCTAGCATGACCAAAATACTGAGTGCATTCCTCCAGCACTGGAGGGAGAAGGCTTGGAGTAATTGAGGAAGGTATTGCAAGGACAAGGAGAGCTTGTTCCAAAGTTATGTTACCTACCCTGTGAGAGCTGTTTGCATTATATGTCCCTAATACTGCCTTTTTCCCTCTTCAAGATTTGGTATAAGGGGAAAGAAGTTACATTTTTCATCTTCTTATGCTCATAAAGCATCTCCCACCAATAAGCCCTCTGGCCTGACTGCTGTGGAAGGGGAAGAGGTGGACTGTATAATCTTTTCTGAAGGAATAATTGAGGAGTACCTTGCTTTTGACCACACAGATATGTGAGTACTATCTTAAGATTTTCACTCTGTTTTGTGTATCAACATCTACTTTTTTGAAACTGCACTATGGGTATTACCTATAAGCAGATTTGTAGCAGTTTGATCTGTTTCCAGTCAGCTCCAACAGCAGCTCAGGTCCTTTGCTTCCACACCCTAGGCTTCCATCCCTCTGGAGCTTCCTTCTTCACTTATATTTGCCTTTTCCTGAGATCAGAGATTTAATTTTATCGTTTCACAAATTATCACCAATGGAAACTGGAATTCCAAACAGTAGTTGAAGAGATGTGAAACTTTGTGGGAGATATATATATATATATATATATATATATATATATATATATATAGTAACAAAAATAAAGCAAGAAATTATATATATGTATGTTTATATATATGTATATATATAATTTCTTGCTTTATTTTTGTTACTATTTTTGTTTTGAGACAAGGTCTCACTATGTAGCCTTAACTGCCCTTGAACTTATAGAAATCTGCCCGCCTCTCCTCCCACCTGCTAGGATTAAAAGTGCGCACCACCATGACCATCTAATTCTTTCTTTAAAAGGATATATATAGTTTGTACAATTAATAATGTGTATTTTATATCCACTTATGCTCTGACAGCAGTCATATAACAGGTATTATCTTGACATGGCATAGATGAGAATTAGAGTGCTTCAGTAATCTGGGTTTAAAGTCAAAACCAAACCTTACTCATATGATTCTCAGCCCAGGAATCTTGTCATTTCATGCTACCTCTCTGAAATGTAAACTATTTTCTAAGTCTTTAAAGTTCTAGAATTATGGAGGGTGTAACTCAGTTGGTAGAATGTCTTCCCAACAAGCACAAAGCTCTCGGTTCAATCCCTAACACTGCATAAACTGGGAACCGTGGTTCCTGCCTTAACCCCAGCAGCATTAAGGAGGTGGTGGGAGGAGAGTCAGAGATCCCCATCCTCAGCTACAGACAGGTTAAGGCAAGCTGGATTATGTGAAACCCTATCTCAAAAATAAATAAATGAGGGAGACAGCTCTGTAGGTCAGGTGCTTGCCATACAAACCTAACAGATTGATTTAGATCCCTAGAATCCACATAAGGTAAATGCAGCAGTAGCACAGGTTCTGTCATTCCAAAACTTGTACAGGAGTTGAGAGGCAGAGACAAGAGAGTCTCCAAAAGCTGGTGGGCCAGTTAGCATGGTGCACCTCAGTGAATGAGAGAAACCTTATGTCAAGCAAGGCAGAAGGCAATGACCAACACCCACATTCACACACATCACACACACAACTAATTAATGAGGAATGCGCCCTTATTTTTTTTTTAAAAAAAAAAAAAAAAAAGAAGGAAGGAAGGAAGGAAAGAAAAAAGTCCCAGAACCAATAGTCACAATTGCGTGTCTGGAGGTAACAGTGTCATGTTGGGCTGTATAGTCGTATCTGGTTATTGGATCATATGCTTCCAGACTTCTCTTCTTCCAGTGTGTTTCCTATTGCCATGTTCATTCTTGTGTTCACTCATGTGCACACAGCCTTATAGACAGACAGCAGTCAGATTGCTGGATCAAACACCTCCAAGCTAGCTCCATGGTGTAAGAAAATTTTGAGTAAGTGACTTACTTTAGAGACTTCTCTTTCCTCAGCCTTTGTCACTTACTTCTGTCTTTGGTTTTTCTCAAATTGGAAGTCCTCCCTTTTGTCCTTCTTAAGTTATAAAAGGAAGTTGACTGAACTACCTTAAAATGTGGTACAAGTGGCTGATGTGTGCTCCCAGGACATTTTCCATTTTTCTGACAAGAGCAAATTCAAGTGAATTTGTAGGTAATATGAGCAAGGTTTCAAAAGGCAGCAGTATTAGAGATACTACCAAAATATCTTCTTGTAAAGTGACACGGTAGTTGAGCCGTGAGGATGTCCCTAACTAAGGCTGGACTTACTGGACAGACCTGTAATCACAGTTATGTAGGAGGCTGGAGCAAGGAGAGTCACAAGTTCAAAGCCAGCCTGGGCTACAAAGTGAGATCAGGCCAGCTTCTACAACCTGGTGAGACACTGCTTCAAAATAAAATGTTATAAGCTGAGCTATACCTGAGTGGTAGAGCACTTGCCCAGCATGCATGGGCAGAAACTCCAGTATCACAGAAAACAATTATTCTAACTGAAAATATTGACGGTCACAGAATAAGTGAGGGTGCTGGTAGAAATTGGTGGACACAAAAGCTTAAGCAAATGACTTTTGTACAAGGACAAAAACCAGAGAAAAGTAACATTCCTAGCTTATTCTTTCTATAAGAAGTAAACTTAAATTTCACATATAAAAATTTGCACATGACAGATCAAATCATGTAGGTTTAGAAAGCAGCATGGAAGACTTTTAAAATGAGGAGGTTTGTTTGTTTGTTTGTTTGAGACAAGGGCTCACTAAATAGCCCAGCATGACTTGGAACTTATAATGCTGGCCTCCATCCTGCTTCTACCTTTTAAATGTTGGGATTAAAAGCATGTGCCACCACTGTAGGCCTCAAAAGCATCTGTAAACCCTAATACAAAAACTATAAGTGATATAAAAAATTCTTAAATGATGATGTCAGTTGGCATTTCTGCATAGGAAAGAGTAACACAAAGTCAAAAAACTACACAAAAATATCTGTACTACATTTATAGGATTAATTTGCTTAATGTATACATCAAGAAAAGACAAGGATTAAACAGGAAAAGGACATGAACAGAAAGTTCTTATGAGCAGAACAAACATTTTAAATGTTGGAAATTCAGTCGTGTTTATATTAGAGATAAAATTTTAACGAGATGCTGTGATCTCCATCAGGTTGAGCGGACATCAGGGGATATGTGAAAGGCATCTTCTTCACTCTTAGACCGTAGAAGCTCTTGAGGGGGTGGTGGACCTTATCTTTCAAATTGCAAAGGAGATACCCTTTACCTTACTAATTGTATTTATGGAAATCTATTCGAAACAATGTATAACAATTACAGTACCTACCATAGTCAAAAGCCTGGCTAGTTGAATGCACATGGTGCAGCTTCTAGAATTCTCCAACTATTCTCTAAGAGACAGGGTGATATGTACTGATAGGACAGTTCCAGATGCACTGGTAAATAAAGAATGAGGTACAGTGTAACACATAATGTGATTTTTTCTGTAGAACACTATAGAGTATTTGTTTCTAGTGATCAGGAATCAGAGATGCAGGAGACATCCTTTTTACTGAGTCCTTCTATACAGTTTGATTTCTTCACCAAATGATGGCATGTGCCTACAGCCCCAGCATTTGGAGGTTAGGGGCAAGTGTGATCACAATAAATTTAAGACCAGCCTGATCTACATAGTGGACTCTAGCCAGTCAGGGCTACATAGCAAGACCCTACTTCAAAAATAACATTTAAAAATTAAAGAAAGTAAATATAGTTGGACACAACCATTCTGATCCTCTTAGCCCCTCTAAGCTAGTTCTTCCTACAAGACCTCTTTTCTGCCTATTTTGTTCTGGGGACCTCTGCTGCCTGAGGGCAGTCTCACTGTAGGAACCTGAAATCTCTTCCATTCCTCAGCCACTTCCTGAATTTGCTTTGTTGTACTTTATAATAGTCACAGTTCTCAACCTTCTCAATGCTGTAACCCTTTAGTACAGTTTTTCAGGTTGTAGTGACCCTCAACCATAAAATTGTTTTGTTTAGCCAGGTGGTGGTGGTACACACCTTTAATCCCAGCACTCAGGAGGCAGAGGCAGGTGGATCTCTGTGAGTTCAAGCCCAGCCTGGTCTACAGAGTGAGTTCCAGGACAGCCAGAGCTGCACAAAGAAACTCTGTCTTGAAAAAACAAAACAACAAAAAAATTATCTTGTTGCTAATTTGAATATCTGATATGTGGCTGGAGCCCTAGGTTGAGAGCCACTGGTCTGTGGTAAGTGAACACACCATCAGCTAGCCCACTTCCCAGCCCCAGGCTATTGATATTCCCCTTCAAGAAGCAGTAGGCTTGGCTCCCTGGGACTTCCTGGTTATAAACATAGAGTCTCCACAGAACCCCAGAGGACTTCCAGTCTATTCCAGGCCTCACCTTCCTTTTGTGAGGTACTAGGACAGGGTGTGAATAAATAAAGAATCCAGTGTCTTCTACTGAGACCTTCTTTCCTTCACCAGGCAGCTTCATAGGTTGGGTGAGGAGGGTGGAGCGGGCACACCATGTACATTTCTGAGTATAAAGAGCAGAGGTGGGGCTCAGGGAAGAATAATTATGAAATCTTTCCCTCTTGCTTCTATTCCAGGGAAGAGGGATTTCATGGAAACAAATCAGAAGCAGCTACAGAGAAACAGAAATTAGGGTACCCTCCCATTGCTCCGTTTTACTGCATGAAAGAGGATGTCCTTGCTTATGTTTTTGACAACGTGTGGAGCAAGGTTGTGGGCTGTATGGAGCAGTTGACACGTAGTCACTGGGAGGGATTTGCTTCTGGTAAGGATCCTAATGAAACCAATGTGAAAAAGAATTATTTATGATTTACAAATCCCAGTCCGTCTTTGTGTGTGTCTACGGTGCTGGTCAAACCCAGGACCGTGTGTGCTGGGCGAACACTGCCACTGAGTTACATACAACACAGCCCCCACTTATTGTTAATTTTGACACAGGGTCTCACTGAGTTACTCAGACAGGTGTTGGACTTGGGACCCTCTTGCTTCACCTCTCAGGTTGCTGGTATTACAGGCCTGGGATACCCGGTCTGGCTCTCAGAAGTCAAGGCTATATGCTTTATTAGTACAGTCCTGTGTATGAGAGACAGCAGAAACCAATGCTTTCCTGTCTTCACCCGCCACACACACACCACAAAACTTCCCACATCAAATGTGTCCGGCTATTCCCACACGTACTTACAGGTTTTCTGTCATAGATTCTCACATACCACCTGAGTGTGCTATGGTTGAACTCTCACACTACCTGGAAGATAGCTTTAGATCCACAAGGGTTCAGTTCCACAGCCTGTCCACTTCATGCTTCACGTGACACTCGGAAGCCTCGGGTTGTAACTGTACTTCTGTCTCAAAATTAGAATTCATGAGACTCCTTCCTTAGGGTTGATTAATTCGCTACAATTGTGCCCAGGACTCAGGAAGAAACTCAGGCTTGCTGGTTTCTAAAGACAGCTGCGAAAGATTTGGATGAACAGCCAAAGAAGACTCATAGGATAGTGTGGGAAGAGGGAGGGTGCACCCACACCAGAAGCTCTGTGGAGAAGATGTTGTGTGGGTTTTTATAGAGTCTTCACTGTGTAAGCGTGACTGAGTAAGTAATCGCTGTTGATGATCATCTCAGGCCTTACTCCTCTCTCCACAAAGTCACAAGTATGACTTAATGTTCAAACCTGATCACATGGTTGGTTCCCCCTGGCATCTCCTCCTTGACCCCATCCTGAAGTTATTAGGACTCCCAACCACCAGCCATCTTTTCAGAATGCAGAAAAACACCGTTGCTTTGAAGACTCCAAGAGTTTTAGGAACTATGTGCCAGAAACTAGGTAGAGACCAAATGTGTTTTCTATATTATATCAGAGTGAGTCTGATTAATATTGGTGTTTCAGACGGAAACTAGCAGAGAACTTAGTAAATATCTAAGCATGGGTGGAACAGTTATGAGGTCTACAGATCTGTGGTCATCAGACAGAGTTTGTACTTTCTCCTCCAGTGTATCTGTGAGAAAAACCATGTAAGTGGCATGTGCTAGAATGTCACAGTGAAGAGTAATTAACACAGAGATACTTCACATCAAGTGTTAATTTGTAAGTCCTATTCTATGTATATACCTATGAAGCCCTCACTACAGTCAGTGCAGTGAACATCATCACTCCCAAAGTTCTTACCCTTTATAATGTCTCCCTCTGTCATATGTGTTGCATCCACTGTCAAAAGATGCTTCTGCTGAGAAAACCCAGACAATGTATGTGGTAGTTTGAATGAAAATGGTCCCCTAGGCTCATACGGAGTGGCTTTATTTGAAAAGATTAGGACATGTGGCCTTGTTAGAGGAAGTGTGTTGCTGCAGGTGGGCTTTGAAGTTTCAAAAGCTCAAGCCAGGCTGTGCCACTCTGGCTTCCTGCTGCCTGCTGATGCACATATAGAAGTCTCTGCTATTTTCCAGCACCATGTCTGCCTAACACTGCCATGTTTCCCACTGTGACACTAATGAACCAAACCTCGGAAATTATATATTTTCCCTTGTAAGAGTTGCCATGGACATGGTGTCTCTTCACAGCAATAGAACACTGACACCATCTAACTCCACTTACACAGACACCCACTAAAGATGTAGCAACAGAAAGCAGATCACTCACTCTGTCAGATTCTTCCATCTCAAGCATAACGATTTCAGATTTGTCCATATCACTGTGTACATCGGAATTCCTTTTATTGCTGGCTATTATTTCATGAAACCACATTTTATCAATTTATTTATTGATGGACATTTGAATTGTTTTCCACTTTAGCTGTTACAAACACTAATGTACAAGAATTTAGGGGTATGTGTTTCCATTTCTGTAGGCAAATTCCCAATACTAGAATGACTGTGTTATATGGTTAGATATATAAATATTTTGTTACAGATTATATGTTTTTCTTTACCACTCAAATTATTCCAGACCTCGCAGCTTTAAATAATATATACTGTTGTCTCACACATTTATGAGTCAGAAGGCCTGAAACAATGTAGCAAGTTCATTTTGGGGGGTCTCAAAAGACTGAGATCTAGGTATTGGCCAATGCTGGGTTTTCATATGGAGGCCAAGCTGGGAAAGAGTTTGGTTTTCCTTCTGTGTGTTCTCAGAAGTATACAGGTCCCTGTGACTGTGATTTTCATGGCAGCTTTATTTTTAAAGTCAGCCAGTAGAAAACAAATAAGGATCAATCCATTTATAATAGATAGTATCAAGTGACTGCACTATACTGAAGTGGACTGGAGAAACAGCTTAGTGGTACAAACAGTGGCTGCTCTTCCAGGAGGACCTAGGTTCGATTCCCAGCACCCACATAGCAACTGACAATTCTATAACTCCAATTTAGTGAATCTGTCACCCTCTTCTAGACTTCACAGGCACTGTATTCACTTTATGCATGGACACATAAAATAAGAATAAATAAATAATATCTTCATGTTTCTAATTACCCTCCTTTTCCCACCAGTTTCCTATTCTATTAAAAATGTTTAGGGATAAAATTAACTCTAGAAATGAAGGCATTGTGTACTGAAGACTAAAACACACTATATGAATTACAGAAGACCAAAACCTAAAGAAACACAGGAAAGACAGCTTGAGTTCATGGATTGGGAGACACTGTTATGGTGACAGTACTTCCAAGTACATCTATAGGTTCAGTGCAAATGGGCAGCAAATCCCAAAAGTCAACTGCAAGGGCCCTCAACAGCTAAAACAACATTTTAAAAAAAGAATAGCTAGAGAAGTAATCTCTTGATTTTAAAACCCTTAAAATACTGCTTTGATTAAGACTAGCAGAGGGGGCTGGAGAGATGGCTCAGGGGTTGGGAGCACTGACTGTTGTTCCAGAGGTCCTGAGTTCAATTCCCAGCAACCACATGGTGGCTCACTACCATCTGTGATGACATCTGGTACCCTCTTTGTATACTGTATACATTAAAAAATAAAAAGACTAACAGAGGACAGATACATCAGTGTAGTAAAACCAAATAACCCTGAACATCTGCAGACAAAGGTTTCAACAGGGCAGCCAAGATTAGTCAGTCAGGTGACATTTTTTTTCAAAAAATATGGCTAGAACAAATGGATATCTACACAGAAAAAAAAGTGAAGCTGGACCCTGACATCTCATCATCTACAAGAGTCAACTCAAAAGTGGCTAAAACAGGCCAGTGGACGCAGTGGCTAAGGGCACAGACCCCTTAGACCCGTTAGACCCAACAACTCGAGTTCAATCCTTGGAGCCTATGTAGAAGGAGGAAAGAACCAAGTCTAACAAGTTATCCTCTGAGTTCTACCTTGACACCATGACATATGTACATCTGTACACATACCAAAAATGATTATTGTAAACATTTTAAATAAAAAACATATCTCTTGGGGCTGGAGAGATGGCTCAGTGGTTAAGAGCGCCGTCTGCTCTTCCAGAGGACCTGGGTTCGATTCTCAGCACCCACATGGCAGCTAACAACTGTCTGTAGTTCCAGTTCCAGGCAAACACCAAGGCAAATAAAGTTTTTAAAAAAAAAAAAAAAACATATCTCTTAAAAATGAACCAAAAACTAAATTTGAGTGAAAATTATGAAAGTCTCAGAAGAAAGTGTATAATAAATATTATGACTTTGAATTTGACAGTGATTTTTTTAGGACATTAAAAGCATTCATAACTGAATAAAAAAGTAATTTGGATTTTCTCAAAATAAAAAGTTTGTGTATCAAGAGACATTCTCAAGATTGTGAAAGGCCACACATAGGACAAAAAAAAATATAATCATATTCCAGAGGAGGTAAAGAACTACCATTTAATAAGGAAAGGACAGCAGCTCAGCACCTGCAGCAACTTCAACCATTTGTACATTGTTCTCCAAAGATGATGTACAAATGGTCAAAAATCACAAGGAAAGAAAGAGAGATGCCACTTCATGCCCACTAGGTAGGTGTGTGTGTGTGTGTATCTTAGTCTTAAAGAGAGAGATGTTTTTGCTAAAATGTAGAGAATCCTGTTTTTTAGAGCAGACATATTGGGAAGATTTGCAGAGACTAGGGCCCTCAGGAATTCCTGGTGCAAATGTAAGTTGTTCAGCCATTGTGGAAAGTTTCCAAAATGTTAAACACAAAATTACCATATAACCCAGAAACTACTTTACAAAGTATAATACCAATAAAATTGAAAAGAGTTACACAAGAACTGTACATATCAGATATAGACCCAGAGTGGAAACTCAGGTGTCCATTGACTAATGATTAAACACAATTTTGACATATGCATATTATGAACTAAATTGTGTGCCTTCTAAAATCCCTCTGTTGAAGGGATTTTAATCCTTATGCTTTGGGGCATTTAAGGAGGTACTTAAGGTTATGTGAAGCCAGGGGGTAGCAGCACTCTGAACCAGTAGGCTTCTTATAAGATGAAGAAACACCAGAGATCTTTCTCTTTCCACACATACACAGAGAAGAGACTGAATAAGAACACAGCAAAGCGGGCAGTCATCTACAAGCCAGAAAATGAAGCCTATGAGAACCCAGCTCTGATGGCATCTTGATCTTGGACCCCAGAACTGTGAGAAAATAAATGTCTGATGTGTATGCTACTCAGCCTGTTATTTTGTTAAAGCGGCCCTGACAGACTAATACACCATACAGCAGGTTGCTATTTATCCTTTATAAAAAGGAATTAAGTACCAAACATTATTACAACGTGGGTGAGCCTTGAAAATGCACCAAGTGAAGGGAGACAGACACAGAAGGACAATTCAGTATTAATGTATTCTATATTCATATGAAATATCCTAGCAAACAAAACCACAGACGAAGTAATGTAACAGTTGCCAGTGGATGGAAGAGGGGACGTGGAGGAGTGATGAGAAATTTTATGACTGCACAACACTGTGAGTGCAGTGAAAACTGCCATACACTTTAAAACGAATACTTTATGAATCTTATCTCATTACAAAAACCTTGTAAACAAACAAACAAAATTTCTAGCCTGGGGCTCATTACTTAAGAGCATTTGCTGCTCTTGCAAAGAGTTCAAGTCCTTGTACCCTCCTGGTGGGTGGGTCCTCTTCTGGCCTCCATGAGTACTGCATGCATGTGGTGCACATACATACATGTAGAGAAACATTCAGACACATAAAATAAAAAAAATACTAAGATTCTAAAAAGTCTAGCCTGAAAAGTACTTTTTAAAATTCTTTGTACACATGTCTGCTAGTTATTCTTTTTTTTTTTTTTTAAAAAAAAAAAAAACACTTTTATTTTTTTTTTTGCTTTGGTTTTTGCCTGGAACTGGAACTACAGACAGTTGTTAGCTGCCATGTGGGTGCTGGGAATTGAACCTGGGACCTCTGGAAGAGCAGACGGTGCTCTTAACCACTGAGCCATCTCTCCAGCCCCTAGTTATTCTTTTTGTGTTTAAATTTTTTTATTCTTTCAACTGTTTACCTTCCAGTACTTTAAAGATATTGTCTTTAGAGAAGGCCTCTCCTTTGTGTTACTTCTAACAAGAAGCCTGGTGTCATCTTATGTCTGTTTTTCACTAATAGCCTGGAACTGTCTGTATAGGGAAGGCCTCTAACTTACCTGTCTCTGTCTCCCTGGACCTGGGATGGAGGGCATATAACATCACACCCAGCCTCCAGCCACTTGTAATGTTTTCTCCTTATTACTGGTTTCAGGCAATTTATGATGCACTTTGATGTAGTTTTCTTCCTGTTTCTTCTGGGTGGAGGTGGCTGGGTTTCCTGTATGTGTAGACTCAGGAAGGTTCCTTTGCAGTTTCCTTCACATGAGTTTCTTTCTCATCATCTGCCAAGATACTGGTTATTCAGAAGTGGGTCCCTCTGATCACAGAGTCCTCAGATAACTTGAGCTTCAAAAACTTCTTCTTAGGTCATCCTCTCTGAGATGCTCATACCACCCTGGGTGTATGTACAACTGTGCTTTTTGTATGTCTGTCTGTCTGTCTGTAATTGCCTCTGTTTCTCCTCACTCCCTTAGTATCCATGCTTAAATTTACATTAATAAATTTATTATTTTTAATGAACTCTAACCTTGCTTCAGATTTCTTCTTTTGTCCTCTTTATTTCATTATGGATAATTAATGTTGTTAAACCTTCATATTCATTAGTCTCTTCTGAGGTATTAAGTATCCTATTAAGTTTATTTATCATTTCAGCCATTGTGATCTCAGAGTATTATCCGTATGCTCTTTATACTTCCATGCCGCCACTTAATGTTGTAAAAAAAGTAGAGTAATGATGGGTATCTCATCACACCTGTAATGCCAACACTATAGGCTGAGGTAGACAGATTCTGAGTTCAAGACCAACCTGGGCTACGTAGTGAGACCCTGACAAAAGGAGGGATGTAGAATAATTTTGAAACCTGTGACTGACTTTGGTTTTGCTTACTGATGCACCCTATTCATTGTAAGTTGTAGTCCCTTTTCCCGTATCTTTGAGTTTTTCATTTTGGAAATCAACCTACGTCATTGCAAAGCATATCTCATTAGTTTATATCTCCAGAATTTACTCTTTTGTTAAGTATTATCCATTATCTTGGAAGCCAATGTCTGTGGCTTCCCCAAGCCTGGTATAGTGGTGTACACCTTTACTCTCAGTAGTTGGAAGCACAGACAGGAAGATCTCTGCTTCAAGACCAGCTGGGGATACAAAGTGAGACCCTGTCTCAAAAAAAAAATTGTAAGAATGGACTAATACTTTATATAACCATCTTGCATGTTTTCTTTCAACATGAATGTAAGCTTCTTATTTTGCTTATAACAGTTTTTCTTTTTGTTGCTGTATAGTTTTCATTATATTTACTGCTGATGACTGTTTGGGTAGTTTATGTTTTTCTGCATAGAGTGCTGTTAGGAACAGCTTCATGTGTCCTTTGGGGGAACATGTATAGTGAGTATATATTTGCATACAATTGGTAGATCATGTGATAAAGTATGCCACCACTGCCAGTGGCATCTCCCCCTACATTTTTCTGATGTAATTTTACCTTTGTACACTTTCTCAGACATTGTGAGTTCCAGTTGCCAGCCTTTGCTGTGCTTGCTGTTGTCTGTGTGGATTCCCCTCTGAAACCCAAGAGAACAGAACAGACGTTCTTCACTAAAGTTACTTGGTCAGGACAGGGAGGCTGAGAGGGCACAGCAGGTAGAGAGGCTTGCATGCAAGCTAATGACTTCAGTTCAATCCCCCTAATCTCATGAGCTGGCAAGAAAGAGCTGATTCCTTAAAGTTGCTCTCTGACCTCTACACACTTACCTTGGCACATGCTTGCTAGCCAGCATATGTTCATGCTCCTGTCTCCTCCCCCTCATAGACATAGCTAAAAACATAAATCAACTTGTTATCTTGTAGTGATATAATGTTTTGTTTTGTTTTGTCTTGTTTTGTTTTATAAGACAGGGTTTCTCTGTGTAGCATTCCTGGCTGTCCTGGAACTTGATTTGTAGACCAGGCTGGCCTCGAACTCACTGAGATCCAACTGCCTCTGCCTCCTAAATGCTGGGATTAAAGGTGTGTGCCACCACTACCTGCTTCACCTATAATCTTAGCACTTGGTGGGAGCAGGAGAATGAGGAATTGAAGGTCAGCCTAGGCTACATAAAGCCCTGTTCCTAATACCTAATTAATTAAATATATACAGTGAGGCAGGTTATTTTTATGAGGGTTTTGAACATGGAACAAATGTTAAGTCTGGGGCTGAAGAGATGGCTCAGCAATGTCCCTTGCAGAGCACCCATGTGGTGGCTCTTAACCATCTATAACTCTGGTTCCAGAGGATCTGACCTCTTCTGATTAGCCTTTCCTTTTTTAAAAAGATTTTTTATTTTATTTTTATGTGTACAAGTATTTGTCTGCATGTCTGTGCACTCTGTGTGTGTGTGTGTGTGTGTGTGTGTGTGTGTGTGTGTGTGTGTGTGTGTGTGATATGTTCTCGGACCCTGAGACTGGAGTTACAGTCAGTTGTGAGCCATCATGTGAGTGATGGGAATTGAACCTGGGTCCTTTAGAAGAGCAGCCAGGGCTTTTAACCTGTTTTCTTATATATCCCAAGATCATCTGCCTGGGGTGACACCACTCAACATGAAGCACTTTGGGCCATCAGTGTGAAAGATGCACAGAACTAACTAGAGCTCTAGAGGCTACACAGCTTATGTTTGTGATCATTTTAATTCTCAATCAAGAATTTTTGAAATTGAGATTAGGGAGAAAATACTTAGCTTCAGATTATCATCATGAATTTAACCCTAATTTGCTTATGGGGAAACAAACTTTACTTCTAATTGTTTCTGAAAAGTGTACCATCTCTGAATCAGACAATAAGCCAGATGATGATAATGGAAATGCTTTACAAACAATGAAGACTAAGAGTACATATTGGTTTCATTCAGAAGTGTGATTTACTCTCCAGTTCAATTTTAGTTGTGTTTAATGATAAAAAGCTAAAAAATCCCAGTGGTGAGGCTCAGAGGGTAAAGGAGCTTGCTGCCATCCTGACAACCTGAGTTCAATCCCCCAAACCCACTCTGTGGAGGAGCAAACGGTCAGGTTGTCTGTCCTCTGGCCTCCATACAAGCACCATAGCACATGGACACACATACAAATAAGTAAATGTAAGTCACAAATTTTAATTCCAGTTCCATATGGGACTAAATGTCATTTGGCAGTTATGACAGTAATGCTACAAAATTCTTACCTATTTCATGTCATGTAAGGTTTTTTCTATGCTTACCAAGGAACAGTAGGTTGGTCACTGTTCACTAGGACAACAATTATCCAAAATGATGGTGAGTCTCTTCCCACTTCGCAGACACAAGCGCCCATGCTCACTCTTGTCAGTGCTGTTCTTCAAGCTTTAAAATTTTTTTGTGTTAAAAAGGATGTTTTGTGCATTTTTTAAAAAAATTAAGCTACAATTTGCATACAGAAAAAACATACTTGTATTTTGTTTGTTTGTTTGTTTGTTTGTTTGTTTGTTTTGTGGCAAAGTTTTTCTGTGTATCTTGGCTGTCCTGGAACTCTCTGTAGACCAGGATGGCCTCGTAGAGATTCACCTGCCTCTGCCTCCACAGGGCTGGAATTAAAGGTGTGTGACACCACCACCTAGCAGATGTTTCCTTTAGATTGATTGATTTATTTGTGTGTGTGTGGACATGTGTAAGGTGCTGCTGCAGATGCCCAAGGTTACCCTTAGAGCTGTGCTTTCAGATGGCTGTGAGCAGCTTTATGGGGGTGCTGGGAGCCTGCTCAGGCCCCTGAGGGAAGAGCAAGCCTCCTGACTTCTGAGCCATCATTGCAGCCCCAGGTCTTCCTAGTTCACCATTTCCTTAACTTTCTACCAAAGCTGAAATTTCAGTTTAGAGGCTTTTGTAGATTTATGTATTCTTTAAAAAAATACCTCTTTTATGTTTTTTAAAATATTTATTTATTTATTATGTATACAGTGTACACAGATAAGGGCACCAGATGTCATCATAGATAGTTGTGAGCCACCATGTCGTTGCTGGGAACTGAACTCAGGACCTCTAGAAGAATAGTCAGTGCTCTTAACCTCTGAACCATCTCTCCAGCCCTTTTTTAATATTTTACACTTGCTCATATTTTCAGATTTTTAAAGAAAAACCTTAGCTTTACATTCAGTATCTGTCTATCCCAGTTTTATAAGTCTTTCCAGAGCTGACATGCTGTTCCACTTGCTCCTTTTCAGGGTGCTTGATCTCCACATTAAAAAAAAATACGATTTTCAATGGTTTCTAGTTTCAATGCATTGTCTATGTAAGGCTGTGGCTCTCAACCTTCCTAACACTGTGACCCTTTAATACAGTTCCTCACATTGTGGTGACCTCCAACCATAAAACTCTTGTTGCTGTTTCATAACTAATTTTGCCATTGTTATGAATTGTAATGTAAATATCTGAATGCAGGATATCCGATTTGTGACCCTTATGAAAGGGTCTGTGGAAGGGCACTGAGGTCAGGATCAGTGATCTGAAGGTTCTGGAGTCCTATGGAAGTCACTAGCAGCACGTAGCTCTTTAACTTTAACAATTATGTTCCACAGTCACAGTAGCAACATTTTAAGTGTCCCATGGTGTCGTCTCTATGGCCACCATTGATGTCCAATTCCAAAGGCTCTGTCATAGATCTCTGCTTTTCTTTCTGTTTGGTACCACCAGCCATCACCAGCCTGAGGGTTTATAACTGCAGGCGTATGCAGTTGAGCTGAAGTGAGTAAAGCCTGTCTAGACACTGCTAGCTGTCAGGGAGACTGTCTCAGTACTGTAATCAGAAGATATCTATGGATAATGGATCCTGTTCCTTTGCTCAGATGATGAGAGTAACGTGGAAATTACCAGACTGGATTCAGGAAGTCCCTGTGTGCTGAACGAACAGAATCCTTTGGTCTTACCCCGAATGCCGCAGTCCAAGGTGTTGTCCATCACCTCGAATCCGGTAAGCCCCAGAGCAGAATGTGAGAACCCAGAGCTGTTCTTTCCAGAGGAAGCTTGCTCAGGTGTTTGCCTTGGTTGTATTATTTCTGCCAAGGTTCATAACAATGTAGTCATATTGTTACAAGATGGTCTCACTGGATAGCCAGGCCAACCTTGAACTCACAGTCCCCCCACCTTCTCAAGTGCTAGAATTATAAATGTATTCCACCTCTTTCAGAAAGAAGAAGGAAAGTATTCCATGGCAAAAGAGATGGCTAAAGGGCACTAAATGACGGGGCAGCTCAAGTTCTAATATTAGAGCAACTAAGATTGACTCCTTATAAAGCTTTTGGGATTTGGGTTATTAAATGGTTCTTAGGGAGATATACACTGTGTACTTCTAGCTACTCAGAAGGCTGGCACAGGATATGAGCAATACAGAGAGACACTGTCATAAAAAAAAAAAAAAAAAAAAAAAAAAACCAGTGCTCCGGGCCAGTGAAAGATGAGTCTGCAGAATTCAGGATCGTGTGATAATGAAAAAGATCAGTTACTTTGCACTTTTTTCTATGTTCCAAAATTTGCTTGTGACTTTACTGTTTAGACTTTTTTCTCTTATAAGCAATAACAATGCTTCTCTCTCCCTCTCTTCTGTGAGAGTGGGCATTAATTTTCATCTGTGTTGATCAGCTGAGCAAAGAAACACAGAGCAAAGAAAAGACCCCTGTTCTCTGACAGTGCACTTTGCGGACTGCTGGCCAACTGTCCTAAAGTTAAGGCATAAGGTGCGGGTATATAGATGACTAACTGGAAACACTAACTTAGCAAACGGGGCAGGTGTCTTCACCAACCAATGTCTGCTTTTTGACACATAGATGAATTTCTGTCAAGCCAGTGGTCACCAGCCCAATGTGAATGGCCTCTTGGTTCACGGGATGCCTCTTCAGCCAAGGAACCTCTCCCTGATGGATAAGCTCCTGTAAGAAGCTCGGCTTTTCATTCACTGTAGAACTTAAGGACAATGCTGAGGAACGGACAGAGGTCAGGGGATAACGTAATAAGAGGACTCCATGTCAACTCTGAGATTTCAAGTTCAGGGGAGTTGTTTTGTGGGAAAGTAGGTTTCTTTTGGGTTCTGGTTTCAGCGATGGACTACCTTCAGAGAATGTGGAGAGATCAGATTTGGAGACTGCCTTAATGGTCACCTAGTAAAGGATGGTAATTGAACACACAGTCAGACAGGAAAGGAGTTGACAGAATAAAGCACTGAACTAAAGCCCATCACTTTATTTGGTTGAGACAGGGGCAGGATTGAGACAGGGTTTCTCTGTGTAGCCCTGGCAGTCCTGGAACTCACTCTGTAAAACAGGCTGGCCTAAATTCACAGAGATCCACCTGCCTCTGCCTCTGCCTCCCTAGTCCTGGGATTAAAGGCATGCTCCACTGGGCTAAATCCATGACTTTTTAGAATGTAGTGAGAGTGAACTGGAAATAGAAGACATGAATGAGTGATTACTTAGGAAAACCAGAAAGCTCTCCAAGTCTCAGAGGCGAGCCCTTGGTTTTGTGCTTCTCAAATCCTCTTAAATGTACACCAAGGCCCGGGACACAGCCCAGGCCTGAAAGGCTGGGTAGTTGAGTGGTAGAGGCAGATGCTCACTTCTTTTTAACTCACTCCATTTTGTCTCTTTGGTGTCTTAAAATCATCAGACTTCCTGCTATCCTTGTAAAACAAACAAAATAAAGCCCACTGCCACATGTAGAGATGGTGTGTTTGTCTGAAGGTTATGGGAGAATTGCAGTCCTCAGCTGTTTATGCACACAGTTATCTGCTCTGTTCTTAGTACCCTGAGCAGCACGTGGCAGGGACTCTTCCTGGCTTTACCGCCTCTAGGACTGAACTGTACTCCTTCTGTAGGTTCCGGCCCAGCTCAGCTCTTTAAAGACATATATATATATATGTTTTGCTTTCACATATGTATGTGTATTGTATTTTGTTTTGCTTTCACATATGTATGTGTATTGTATGTATGCAGTGTCCACAGAGTCCAGAATAGGACATTTGATTCTCCAAATCACTATTTCAATATCAAAGTGAGAGCCCCCTAATGCCTCAGACATTTCCTCGGCTCAAAAAATGCTTCGGATATTGTAGGACTCTTGAGTAGGAAGCACTTAAGTGCCTGTCAGCCGTGCCTTCCCCACAACTGAACAAGTGTGTGGCAAGTGGATCACGGGCATTTCCCCCAATTCTCCATTCTAGTCAGTCATGATTAAAACAGATTGCCAAGTACACACCTATAATCCAAGCACTTGAGAGGCCAGGCAGAAGGATCTCAAATTCCAGCCTGGCCTAGGCTGTCTCACAAGCCCCTCCCTCACCTCCAAAGCAGCCTCTCAGGCCTGAGTGAGTCCTCGAGAGCCTCTGGAAGCCACCTCATTCTTTTCATCCTGAGTGTCTTAGGGTAAGCTTAGCCTTTTCTCCTGAGCCTGTCTTCTACACAGTGATTCTCATTGTGGGTTTCTGATTTGGCCGCTAGAGATCTTGATGACAAGCTACTTACGAGGCCTGGCTCCAGTTCCGTCCTTTCAAGCCGAAATTGGCCAAACCGAGCCCTGGAGCTTAGCACGTCATCCTTGTCGTATACAGCACAGTCTGCCCGGAGAAGAAACCCTCCACCACGCACCCTGCATCCAATCAGCACAAGGCACTCACGCGCTGGGACGCCGTGGCCTGCAGAAGAAACCCTCAGGGGATCCCGAGTGTAGGTTTCAAAAGCAGAATTTCTGAGACTGGTAAAACTAGTGCCCATAGTTACGGGAATGGTAGTAGAGAATGCGTTTGAATGTAAGATCGGAGCTATGCCGATTAAAGTAGTCACACAATGGATTGTCTGTGGGTTTAAATCCAATTCAAATTTTTTTATTTACGTTTTAGTGAAATACAAATACTGGATGAGATCATTCAGTTAATTCTGCTGAAGTTTTGTATTTGTGAAATTTAAAGGGGAAAAAAAAATCTCATTCCAAAATTCTTCCCCACTTTCTGAAAATCTAGCCGGCTCCCTGAGCACATTAGACTTAGCGACTTAATTACTGCATTTCTCATAGATTTGCTTGTGTTGATACAACTTTGCTTTTGCATCTCGGTTTTGCTGGTGGGCTCTGCAGTCCAGTAACTGCAGACACGCTCTCTTCTCCCTCACCTATGCCCCTGGGTCGGAACAATCTGCTGCCACCCATTGGAACAGCTGAAGTAGAACATCTGAGCACCGCAGCGCCACAAAGGCCAGCAGTAAGTTTCATTCATGCAGCCTTCCTGTGATATCCTGAAATGTCACGGGCAGTGGGAGTTCTGTAGAGCTTACCGTGGCTTTAATTCACTCTTCTGTGCCAAAAATAAACCGGGTTCTAGGCCGTGGCAGTGGGGTTGGAGCTGTTGGCAGCGGGTACCACAGCTGTTGATGTGGGGCAGGGTTGATGTGGGACACACAGAGCGCCCTACACTTAGCTGTTTGTCCTCTGCAGAAACCCCACGTTGACTCCAGCCGAGCTCGAAGCGCAGTAGTTGATGAGCCTAACCAGCAGCCCCAAGAGAGGCTCCTTTTACCAGTCTTCTCTAGACCCAACACAACTCAGTCATTTTTGGTAAAGTGCTTTCTATTTCTTGGATTTGGAGGGAGTTAACACAGCATCTCAACCCATGCAGGTCTTGAGCTACTACTCCTACCCAGCTCCAAGGGCTGGGTCACAGGGGAGAGCGCCTCCCGGCTCCTAGTTGTTTGTTCTTGGTAGTTGGGGAAAGGATGAGGGTATAAGTTTGGCAAATTTAATGACTTTATCTAGTGGCTTGATTTACTCTAAGGGGGAAAAGTTGTTCTAATACCGAATGTTCTAAAAATACCATTCTAAGTGTGTCTCCTAAACTTCTCAGTGGTTTCTGTCCTCCTTCTTTTGGTAGTAAAATGCCCTATTCATACGTTAAAAATCTTCAGCCACTTACTCGGAGCATAAGCAAACATGCTAATCTCCAGTGCATATGCAGTCAGCCTAACTTCACTGTCTAGTCCTCTCTTGTGGAATGTCCTCAGAAACGTGGTGTCAGCCTGAGGACCCAGAGTAGAAGCTGAGTTGGCACTCTCCCCATGGTGATTTAAATGCTGACACTTGTCTGCTTACTCGCTGGGCACTTCCTAGCCCTTTTACTTTTAAGGAAGTATCTGAAAAAAGGCCTGCCGACTGGGCCATATACAAACCTTATAGAGCTATCATAGCCCTACCTTATCTGCTTTGTGGCAAGAGGGCTTATAAAGCATGGAGATGTGCTTGAGCTCATGTTTAGTGCTTAACTAGGAATTTGGTATCCTGCACCAGTTTTCAGAATGGTGGCATTTGTAGCCTGTGAACCCCAACTTGACCCTTGATCCATCTCCTGCTAACAGAGGTGGGAGTTTATATCTGTGTTTCAATGGCTTCCATGACAGTGACCACAGTGTGGGTCACCAAAACTACAGAGATTTAGTATTTTCAGTTACAGAAGCTGGAATCTCTCTTTGCAAGTTCTAAAGAGCCTTTCTTGCCTCTCTTGTGGCTTCAGTGGCTGCCTACAATGCTTGAGCTCCATGGAGCTTAAGCCTAATAGATGAGCCCCAGATCCCAGGAAGACACTGTTGCCCAAAACAAGGTGAACAGCTCCTGAGAACCACACCAAAGGTTAAAATCTGGCATGTGCACTCTCACACCACACATACACACAAATAAAAACAGATTTTTAAAAAATAGTTGGGGCTGGAAAGATGCCTCAATTGTCAAGAGCGCTGGCTGTTCTTCCCGAGGCCCTGGGTTTGATTCCCAGCATCCACATGATGGCTCACAAGTGTCTGCAAATTCCTGGTGTAAGCATACAGACATGCAGTCAAAAACCTATTACAAATAAAATAAAAATTAAAAGATAACAGCCATTGAATTTATGGTTCACTCTAATCCATTATGACTTCTTTTCTACTTATGCACAGAAATGGTTTTCCAAAAATAGTCTCCTTCACAAGCTCCAGGCTGATGGAATTTTGAAGGGCACTCACTATTCAACTCAGAACTTCATGCCACTTAAACTAGAGGGAAGTCACAGAAAAGGTCAAAAAAAAAAAAATGTAGTTCTGATTCTTAGGTTTCACTGTGAACCACAGAACATCTAAAAGATCTTCTGAATTGGTCTCATAATTAGATTCAGAACATTTGTTAAGCAATGTCTGATTATGTTCTATAACTATATTTCTTTCAAAATGTAAGTTTTAGTTGCCTCAGGAATAAAACTGAACATATGAACACTTCAAAATCTCTTTTAAATAAATAAGTTTATTTTATAATAGTAAAAAATTACTTGCTTTAGCATTATTTCCCCCATTTTTGATCATAAAAATAGACTAAGTCACAACTTAATATAATTAAGAACCTTAAGCTGTGTTGTTGACTAGAACTCTGTTGATGGGGCTTTCACCAAAGCTGGGAGTCAGGGAACCTCGGGTCAGGAGCTAGGCAGGACTACGTCTGTTTTTGTAAATGAAGCTTTATTGAAGCAGAACCACCATGCTCATTTGCTTGTAGCTACTTTTACCTTTTCAACAGTCAAGTCATTGTAGTAAGTATGATATGGCCCACAAAGCAATCTGTTAAATCCTAGTCACAATGTGGTGCCTGCACCAGGAAAAAAGCCCAACTATTAATCCAGGCTATCACAGAGACTTCTTCACTCAAGAGACACTAGCAAGATGCCTCATTTTAGTTTTTCATTTTAAATCCCTTGAGGTAACTTTAGTGTTTGTTTTTATTTTTTGAGTTTTGTTTGTTTTTGAGACATGGTCTCTCTGTGTAGCCTTGGACGTGTTCTGTAAACTAGACTGGCTTCAAACTCACATAGGCCTCCCTCTGCCTCCTGAGTACTGGGACTAAAGATAGGCATTACACTTAGCTGACTGAGGTAACTTTGAAATGTTTGAGTTTCATAAAGCTAAAAATTAAATGGAAAGTTGAATTTTCTTCATTACACAGTGAAATCATAGGTGTGCTTCCCCCTCAGCAGCAGTGTTGACTATTCAAATAGTATGCTGTAATATCAGGTGGCATCCTTTTGGCCAGCTATGGTGGTGCAAACCTGCAATCTCAACACAGTGGACATAAAACAAAGCGTCCTTTTGTATCTAATCACAACATTACACCATATGGATTATTTGCAAATGCTAAGATTTTCTTAAAGACATATTAATAAAGTTATAGAACATGCAGTTCTTAAGTTAGCAAATCACTTTGTGGGCATCTGGCTTGGAACTTTCTTCTTGGAATTTAACATATCACCCCCAGGTTGGCAGATGACACTTTTTTTCATTGTTAATGTCAAGGCTTTCCTGTGTGGTTTGAGTGAGATATTCCCCATAGTGTAGGACATTTGAATACTTGGTCCTAACAGTGGTGCTGTTTGGGCAGTTTAGGTGTGGCCTGGCTGGAGGAAGTATGCTATTGAGGATGTATGTGTAGGAGTTTAAAGACTCCCACCATTGCTAGTTAGATCTCTCTGCTTCCTGCTTGAAATCCAAGATGTAGACTCTTGAGCTGTTCCTGTGCCATGCTTTCTGCTTCCCTGCCTTGATGGACTCTAAGACCTTCCTTCTGTATGCTGCCCTGGTCACAGTGTTTATCAAAGCAGTAGAAAAATTGCTAATGCACTCTGTAAAGCCTCAAACAAGGATCCTTGGGAGAAGCTCCATCCTAAGACATCTTTTCTTTTCTTTTAGCCAGACACACAGTACCGAAACTCATCTGCATCTGAGTATCCTCACCAGGCCCGACCTGGCAGGGGGTCTGCAGGTACAGGTGGGGCTGCAGTTCTTGCTTTTATCTTTTTCTTTATTCCTACACATCTTCCTTTCCTGCAGACTTGTCTATATTTAGCTGTCCCTCATCTGTGTAAATCATAGCATCATTTGGAGGATGGGTGTAAAAGAAGTTTCAGATTTCTGCTCTTTTTTAAAAAAATACCAAATAAATTAATCTTTAAGGTAAATTACTCCCCCCTTTTTTAAACAAAAATTTGGGCAACTAAAAAAATGGCTTAGTGGTTAAGAATATTTGCTGTTCTTCCAGAGAACCCAAAGTTCCCAGCATCCATGTTAGGCAACTCCCTTTTCTGGTCCTCACAGATACCTGCATATATGTGGCATACACCCAACAGGCACACATATATACATTAAAAAAATTAATATTTTTTAAAGCCTCTAATCTTGTTACTACATCAGTTGTACTTTTAGTCAGATGTTAATTAGTTTTTAATACTTATGAAAATGTGCATCTTGGTTTTTAATTAGGCTCTCAAACAAAACTAGGCTAGTTTGGGTTTTGTTTGGTTTTGCTTTGAGATGGAAGTCTCTACTGTTCAACCCCGACAGTCCTGGAACTCACTATGCAGACCTGGCTGGCCTTGAACTCACAGAGATCCTTCTGCCTCTGCTTCCCAAGTGCTGAAAGGTATGTGCCATCACACCCGGCTTGCTCTCACTTCTTAGACTGCAGTTGTTTCTTCAGGAGGATAAACTATTTAAACATGGCTTTTAGTGCCTTGGTGAATGTACACTTCTCAGTACTTACAGTTCCCAAATTTAAAGTCCACTAGTAATTTATAAAAAGTCCCTAAGATATGAACTTTGATGTTTATTACCAAATATAAACTGCTTACTAATGTTATTCTGTGCAATTTTGTGTCTGACAGGTACTCAGTCACATGGGTCTACAAAACTTCAAAGCAGAGGAGGACCTGTCTCTAGAAGTAGGCAGTGACCATAAGGCAAATGAGAACCTGCAAGGCTGCAGCAGACTGCAGACACATGGAAGGTTTCATGCACCAGCACTCAGGCACCAGATGATGCAGAGTTCCTAGGAACAGCAACTTAGTCCATCTTCAAGTTTCTTGGTACAACTGTCTAAGAAACACTACAGAGTATCTGCCAAAGACTGAGTGGGCAACTGTTCGGTGTCCAGTTACTGCCTTCTTTCAGCTATTCTATTGGGCAGTAAAGATTGTACCCAAAGACGTGACAATGAAAAATCACCCCAAATCAATGCTCAAGCTGTCTGTAACCAATCACCAGTTCAATTCTTGTACAATTCAGTGAGATTACATACACACAGTTGATTCAGATCACTGGCTTCAGAATATTTCTGCTTATAGTAATTTCTGGAGAACTGCACTTGTTTTAATGTATTTTTAGAAGTGCTGCCAAAAATCTGAGATACTTATCAAATAAATGTCATTCCTAAACTTTAAGTTCTTTATTATTTAAATTAACATACTGTTGTGTATGTGTGTGTGTGCGCGCAGCTTTCAGGAGTCAGTCCCATCTGCATCAAGTCATCTCAGGGATAGGTGCCTTTACTTGCTTAAACATCTTGGCAGCCAACCTTTCTTTTGAAAAGCTAACTAAAGATATCCATTTCTTTTTCCTAAGACAGTCTTACATGCCTACTTTACATCAGGGTTTTTTCTTTTGTTCTCAAGTTTGTATAATTGTATGCACATGCATGTGGAGACCAGATGTCGTTGTCTTTCCTGTTTTTTCCATCTCATTTTTAAAGACAGCATCTCTTCCTGAACTTGGAGTGCCTCATTCATGCACAACAGTGCTTTTTGTCAACACAGTCTTCATGCTTATGATACATGTAATGTACCGCTATGCCAGTTCTCCAAAGAGCAGTAGAATTAGAGAATTCCATGTTCTTCTAGTTACAACACAAGCTTTTCAAGGGCACTAGAAATGCAGCAATGGTGTTAACTACAGCTTGAGTCTTAGTAAAATGGCACCGACGATTGCCTTAGCTATCACACCACTTTGACATCACTAACTTTGGGAGTGGCTAAATTCAAGTGGTTGTCTACTGAAAGTGAATTAAATTATTGCAAGTTCTTATGCCATCAATTAGATGCTTCAAATAGCCCACAATGAATTATATTTTAATTCAATAAAATAATTCTAATGTACTTGAGATCACAAAGAATGTGTAATGTATCCATCTTGACTTGGAGTGCCACACAGGCCACTCAGACGAGTTTCTCACCTTTTTATGTGAGAGTGTACTCATCTTTAAAGTCTACATAGCAAATCCCAGGCTTCACAGTGAGACAAAGCAAACAAGCCGGGCAGTGGTGGCAAGCATGCCTTAATCCCAGCAGAAGTGGGCAGTGATCTCTGAGTTCCAGGACAGCCAAGGGTACACAGAGAAACTCTGCCCTGGGGTAAAACAAACCCAGATTGAAAATACACATAAAACCCCTGCTGTACTTAATACATACAAATTAAAGATCTATCTTACAAATGAAAATGCAGACAAGCACAGTGAAATGCCACAGCACTATGACATCATCTCTGCTCCAGAAGCTAGTCTGTCTGTTGTAATGCTAGTCTGTCTGTTGTAATGCTCACTTGATTACTTATAAAAACACCATACTTTTACCTTTATATGAACACTGTACTTTTCTAGATCAGTGGGCCATTTAAATAATCCACCAGACCTTTAGGTTTTTCTTTATTTAGCCATATACAATCTTACAAAAAGTCTATAGTAATATGGACACCCACTTCTCCTACTGCAAGGACAGAAGACAACAGAACAGAACAGAGAGAATCTGTAGGATTATTAAGACACTGTTCAGCAGGTGTTCTCCTTAGAGTATCTTATGTGCATGCACATCAGCTCCCCGGGAAGAAAACCCATGGAAGAAAATGATGTCAAATCTACCCTCCCAACCATCACCACTACATCATCCTTCCCATGAAGCCCTTCAGGTGAATTCTAGGAAACACTAAGATCAAGTAAATGAATCCTGCCTGGCTTAGATGATCCACACATTTTAAGCAGAGCAAACTTCTCTCAAATGTCAGGCTAAGGCCTGTCTTCACCTTGTCTACCATGGTACCACTGACATATAAGGACCAGCGAAGAGAAAAACTCCATTATTTCTTTTCCTTCTTGGAAGCCGCTCTTTTCCCTTTGGAAGGTTTGCAGTATTTTGCTTCCATCTGAGCCAGAAAACTGTCCATTTCCTTTTGCCGATCCTTTTGTCTGCTCTGTTTGAGAAGTTAAAACACAGCTTTAAATATGCAACACTGTCAATCCACTGAGACAAAGTCTTTCACAGTTAGGAGGGGTTGGAGTCAAAGAAGCACACCAGTGATTAATAATGGGTATGGGCTTCCTCCAGGATGGTAACAATATTCCAGAATCAGTGACAGATGTACAATGTGGAGGGGGGAATTACTTAATTGTACATATGGTGTAAGTTATGTGTAACTGTGCCTTAAAAGAAGAAAAAGAAACATCAGAATACATTCTAAAGAGTATACACACAGTAAGAAACTGTGAGGGCCATGAGGGGAGCCTGAGGGAAGCCCGCTGCCTTTACCTGGATGAGTGCTTTCAGGCCATCCACACCTTCCTGCAGTCCCAGCTCCTTTCTGGTCAACTCTGCCTCTTTAGCCTCTTCCTGAGCCTGAACAGAAATTTTCATCAGACTGCATGGCAAACAAGAAATAATGGAAGCACACCCCTTTTTTTAAAAGAAAATGTTAAGACCCTTCTAGACAAGTGAATAAAATTATGCATGGGTTTCATTAGAAGGCGGCACACACTACTCTTGAGTCTAATGAACCCTTCTCTTTATCCTGTTTACTTCCTAAAGAGCGCAAGTGCTTTGGGATCACAAACCGCACAACAACCTAAGTGGACTGGAAGGGTCACATAGCCAGGGATGGCTTCAAAGGGGATGCCAGGTAAAGACACTTAAGGCTTTTATCTGAAAACCCATTCTGTACACATTGTGAGCCTCAGAGGCTTAAAGGCTATTTGGACAGCTTGCTCAGTGGTTAGCTGCTCTTCAACATGCCCAGCACCCACATCAGAACGCCTGTCACTCCAGCTCCTGGGAATCAACAACCTCTTCTTGGCCTCTGTGGGAACCCACACTCATGCACTCACAGCACACCAGTGCACATGCGCTCGTACACACACACCTACCTAAAATGTTTTCTGAGTAGTTAGAAAAAACATTAGCAAATTCACTTTTAGCCTTTCTCTACCTGACTTGAAAGCTGCCTTCATTTAACAAAATTTACCAAACTACCACAACAACTAAAGGCAACAACTGTGATAATCTGAGGCTCTATCTCCTTATAAAATTTTCTAATTGGTAAAGAATTTCATTAATACTGGGAATAATAATAATAAGCTGGGATCTTGTTCCAGAATAGAAATAAGTTTTGTTTTATTCTGACCTCTCAAAAGTTCAGCACCCCTTAGTTCCTCACTCTGGTTAGACAGCTTTCAAACTCTCATTCCCCCTCAAACTAAAATCCTATGTTCAAACACCTGAGAAAATGACTAAAATGATTAACAAGCAGCAGGCATGTCTCTAAGCAGATGGGGGCCTCGAAAAAAAATGACTTTGGTATCTTCTCACTTCTTCCCCCAGAGCAACGAGAACAGCAGTTCTCATCCCAGTAAAACAGGGCCCAAACTCACCCCACATACAAAGGTCAGTTTTTCTCTGCAAGCTCATGTAACCAAAAGCTCCAGCTCTTTGCCATCTACTTGAGCCACACCAAAGACCACTCAAATGCCCACCAGAAGCCTGAAATATTGAGCTGCCTGCTCTCCAGGGAGCTCTCATTGTGAAAACCAAGATGAAGTAACCGTTGCTTTAAGTAGCAGTCCAAGGTAACTTTCCAAAGAGCACAAACGCAGACATTTGCTACCTTCAATTCCTATGCTAGCATCCCTACCAACCCTGGAATAGGGATATGAAAACTCACAAGTTCAGTCCTCAATTCTCGGCCATCAAGTGTTCCTCAGAATGGGGGCAGACTCACCTTTAAAAAAAGCAGCAGCAGCAGGTGGGGGGTCTGGAGAGACCACTCAGTGGTTACAGAGACCAGATGTGTCAAATCCCTGGGAGCTGAAGTTACAGACAGCTGTGAGCCACCCAACCTTATGCTGGAAATTGAACTTGGGTCCCTGTAAGAGTGGTACATGCCCATTGGGCTATTTCTCCAGTCCTTTAGTTTAAATTTTTAAAAAATAATTATATGCATTTACAGAATTAAAAAAAAAAAAATCTGTTTTCTTCCCCTCCTCAGAGCAGTTTTGGAGACTTAATTCAGGACCTACTACATACTAGACACCAATCCAGCACTGATACACACACCACCAGCCTGGCCTCAGAAACAGCAATCTCTTCTGTTAACTTCCTTGGTGCTCAAGTACTACAAACACCACACAGTGGATTCTACACTCTTAACTGCTCTGCCATTTTCTCCCTGTTCACCAACCACATACGGGCCACAGCCTCTGCCATGCAACCAAGCTCCATACATGGCCCTAGGAAAGTCTCGGCAAAGCTACAAGGACTGCACCATATAAAAGTGTTTCTGAGTTACTTTAGGGTGATTTCAAACAATTCATAAAGGAAAATCATTTCAGCACAATATAGCAAAAAACAAACAACAACAAAAATCCCAGAGTTGTCTTTATTATCTGACAAGACTAGCTAGTTAGAAGAGTGCTGTGGGTGACCGTATTTCAGCAGTCCTATCTTTTGAGATATGTCATGGGCAGCATTCAGACTTACCCTCCTCTTCCTCGCGTTCATCTTTTGTTTAGACTCTTTGACGAAGGCATTGTAGGATGGGACTTCTTTGGCATCAATAGCTTGTTGAATGATGTTTCTTATCCTGGGTTCATCTGTGTACTGCACACAAAGCACAGACTCCATGATCTGATCCATGTCGCCCTTGAAGTCCATATAGGCCTGCTTAATATCGGCCAGTTCTTCTTCAGAGCCTTTGTATGTCTTTTCAAAAGCTTGAATGTCCTCTAGCGATATCTAATAACAAAGAAGATCGCTTTTAACTTTGACAGTTGTACTTGTGGACTGGCCGATGGGAACTAGTCAAAACCACTCAAGCCCCTTTACCTTTTTAAAGAGTAACCTCCAATACGCATCCCAGTCCCGATCTTGGTTGAGGCCATCGGAGTCCTCGTCCACTGTCCCTTGCTCATCGTACACTGCTCTCTGCTCCTTGTCACTCAGAACCGCATAGACTCTCCCCAAGATCTGCAGGCAAAAAGTATCCAAAAGTCGCCCTGAACCTCCCGTTGACACCCTGCGGCTAGCATTGTTTTAAAATGCCAGGCTGGGGTCAGCAGTGCGCTGCGGCCGTCCGAACACGGGCCCACATACCTGGAAGCGGCGGGTGGCGTCCTCCTTCTGGTCGTCGCCTACACGGTCGGGGTGCACTTGCAGGGACACCTTGTGGTAGCCGCGTCGGACCTCGCCGTCCGAAGCCTCGCGCCGCACGCCCAGCACCCGGTAGAGGTCGGCGGTGCCGAACACCTGCTCGCATAGCTCCAGCAGCCCCATGACCGGGAAGAGACAGCTCCGCCGAGGACCGGTCTCCACGGCAGCTCGCCCGCCCGCCGCCTTTTCCCGCCCAAAAAGCCTCGGGCGTCTGCGTCACAGGAGGCGCGCCGGGGGCGGGGCCAGCCGCGCTTTACGGCAGTCGCAGCCGCAAAGCAGACTCAAAGAAGTAAAATGCGGCCCTCAAGCTTGCTGACGGGCGATTCGGCTGTAGCGGATGCTCGCCTCCCGGGTCGCTCTTCCCTACTCCAAATCTGCCTCCAGGTTTCTTGCACAGAAGCTCGTCAATGACACATAAAAGTATATAAATTTCGCAGTAACGGGTACCCGAGGATACTCAGCCATACCTGATGACCTCCAGGACCCGTAAGAGGGAAGGAGAGCACAGAAAACACACACGCTCGCTCGCTCTCCAAGTTTTAGAACTGCATATATTTGACAGCACAGAATTAATCCCACTCGCCGGCTCCAGTCGCCTCATACTTTTGGTGGGCATAATATTAACATCTCATGTTAAACTTTTCAGTGGTTTCTCAGCTTCCCCTTCCACCTAAAAATCAAAGCCAACTAAAGTCCCTCTCTACTCTCAAAATCCCCTCATGTCAAGTGAAGAGACACCAACAGCCACAGTGGAGGACCTCAGCCTCAGACCTTAAAATCTCCTGAACTTTAGCTTTACTCTAAATTTGAAAACAAACATGTGAATCCCTCTCAGACCCGGGATTAGGCACAGGCTACACCCAAACACCTGTTTTTGAAGAGATCCTTTATTAAGGGGGAGGGGGAGTTAAAGTGGCGTTCTGACTCAGGCTGACAAACAGCAGCAAATGACCTTGCAGGAGTAATTTTTAAGAAGAGAAAAAGGGGACGTCTGTGTTAGAATGGTTAGGAGGCCATGGTATATTTTGATTGCATGTTAATTGGGTGAACCAAAGGGGGCTTTTGATCGCCAAACTTTAATACTTTGATAGCTGAACGTTGGAAGTCAGCCCCAGGAGGAGGAAGAGCCAAACCAAGGAATAGCCCTGTGGCTAACTTTAGGAATGTATCTGTTTTTAGCAAGGTAGAGAATTGGGGAGAAGGGCAAGGAGTGGGCTAGTGTCCCTTCAACATGTAATTCATGCTTATGACTGTCGAATCCTATTGTTCCGGTGAAGCAGATGTTAGATTTGATTTCATACAGCCTGTCATTTACATACCAAACTCAGAATACATATAAACACAACAATTCTAACACTGACTTTCTTCCGTGTAAGATGTGCGTATGTGTGCACATTGGTGTTCGTGAGTTAACATGGGCATGTGCATGTCAGGTATTAGTTTCTACTTTGGACCTCACTTGAGACAAGGTATCCTCCGTTTTTTTTCCACTGTGTACACCAGCTGGCCTGTGGCTGAAGATTCCTTTGTCTCTCCCACATCCCTGTAGGATGCTGCTACTGCAGACTCTTCCACTTCCTATTACATGGGTTCTAAGAATGTGAATTCAGGACCTTAGAACTGCATGGTAAAGCACTTTTACCCCCTGAGCCATCTGCTAGGCCTAACTTTTCCCCTCATATAGGCAAAAATATGTGCAGGAAGACTTTGTAGCTAGTCATAAGGTGTCTGAATCCCAAATTGCTATAAAAGTTTCCTATTAAGGTGCAGCCCCCTTCATCTGTAAACATGGATGTAACTGTCATACTTGTAATATACAGCAGCTTCTCAGTGCAGAGTTCACTATATGAAGAGGCTTTGTATTAGCTTCCTTCTAATTACTCTCTTAAAAGGCAGTAACTGTGCCTTTAATCCTAGTACTATGCAGAGGCAGGCAGGTCTCTCTGAGTTCCAGGACAGACTGGGCTGTTATACAGAGAAACTCTGTCCTGGAAAAACAAAAACAAAACAAAAGGTAGGGTATCAAAGCCCCAAAGCAACCTTTACAACTCATCTTTGTAAACCCGAGATCGTATGTCAAGAAAGCAATATAAATCTCCATTAACACAAACAATAAACAAAGTACCTTCTTCATCGTTGGAATGATCCCAAGCGACAGAGGAAACATTTGGGCCAGGCAATAGTAGCTCTGCCTGTAATCCCAGCACTCAAGAGACAGGGTCAAGAGGATGGCTGTACGTTCAAGGCCAGGCTAGTCTACGTATCATATATAGCAAGCTCCATGCCAGCCAGGGTTGCAGAGCAAGTCCTTGTCTTAAAGAAAACCTCTCAATGGGCCAAGCACATGCTAGTTGAGGGCTTTGAAGCAGGAAAGTATTGAAAGGCAGCAGACTGTAAAGTTGCCCATGGGACCAGGGCCTAACCCAAAGCCCACTGACTGACAAGGTTTAGCAGGTATCTACACCAGGCTCCAGGGCCTAACCCAAAGCCCACTGACTGACAAGGTTTAGCAGGTATCTACACCAGGCTCTAACAAATCTGTCTGACCCCTGCTCAGGCTCTTCTGGAAGACTAGGATTTGGAAAATCTATTTATTCATCCTCAAACCCAACAAAAAGAGTTGTGAGGGCTCTTTGACTATGGGCCACAGCAGTGTGCACTGCCATCAGCTAGCTTCTGTTTCTCCAGGCGCCGAGTCTGTTTTCTGGGATGCTAAGTGGACTTCTCGAGCTCTCTTTCTCCGAAGTCTCTCAGCATTTGTGATCATCATTGGATGCAGGGGGTAAAAGCCAGAAAGACCTAAAAGCAACAGGATTTTCGTTATAGTATTGAACATGCCAATGCTTCCCAGGAGTCTGCTTCACAGAACTGAGAAGCAACACCTGACCCACAGCATGAACAAGGAATAGGCCAAGTCACTGTCTGCTTCCTTACACTGTTCTTACTGAAAAAGAAAAAAAAAAAAAAAAAAGAAAGGCAAACTGACAGACGGGCACCCAATCAAGACACGACACACTAGTTTAGTTCCACCCCCCCCCCACACACACACACACACACACGCACACAAAATCCCAGTCACTAGAAGTCTTCTAAAGGAGTCCACAAAGGGGACCTCCAGATTTTAGGAAAGAAAAAAAGTGGCGATAATTCACTACCCCTTCCACTGCTGTCCAGAGCAACTAGGATGGAATGAAAACCATTCTTTTCCATTATCCTAGAGCTGACTCCAGTATAAAATCTCAAATTATCTAAACTCAGAGATGGCTTACCCAGAAGTTTCTCCATAGGCTTTGAGAGGTGAGCCCCACAGCCAATCCAATGCCGGATGCGGTCCAAGTTGAGGGCAACCAGTTTTTCTCCGCTACTGTTGGGCAGTGGATCGTAGGAGCCCAACTGCTCCACGAAGCGGCCATCCCGGGGACACTTGTTGTGAATAGCCACAATGCGGTAAAAGGGCCGGTTGGTGCAGCCACCCAAAGCAAGGCGGATGGTTAGGTGGCCCCCACGGTACGCTTTGCAGAGAAAGGTTGCTGTAGAGAAATAACTGGTTAGGACGCAAAAACAGAAGATACAAAATAGATCATATAAGGTAAAGGCACAATTCCTGCTTCTATTGCAGTGTTCTCACTTCCAATATATTCCATCCGGCTTAGGAACCAAGTGGTCTGTGAAACTTTCCCCTTAACCACTCCATCCTGGACACGCCTCCCTTTCCCCAAATGCGCTTAACACGGACCTGCTACGTTACTAGGTTGCGACCTTATTGTAGCTACCACATTTACTAAGCGATTTCTATGACGATTTTATGGTAAAAACTGAGAGAGACCGGGCGTGGTGATTAAATGTCCCTTTGATCACAGCACATTTGGAGGCAGAGGCAAACTATGAGTTCGAAGCCAGACTTGTCTTATATTGTGGGTTCTAGGCCAGCCAGTGCTACACAGTGAGACGCTGTCTAAAAACAAAACGGACTGAGACGAGACTCCACTGCAAGGCAATGCGGCCGCTCCTAGCCCAGATCGCTGCTGCCCGCACCCGCCCCGAAGCCCCGAGCACTCACTAAGATGCACCATGGTGCAGCGGCGAGCGGCGTGCGACCCTCCGGCTGTCCGCCTGCACACACCAGCTCCACACCGCCCGAAGCCTGGTAGGGCGCCCCAAGCGGCAGCGCAAGCCCTCGGCCCGACGCCCGGCACCGGAAAGCCCTCTGCGGAAGCGGCTGGCCGCTCGCCCCGCCTCTTCCGCTTTCTAAGTCTCCCGGAAAGCAGCAAGGCAACCCTGGTTTCCTTAAATGATGCGAAAGAGCTGTGTCTGTTGGTTTTGGGTTGCTGGCTGCCATAGGCCTGATTCCGTGCTGCGGCGGGGGGTTTTGCAAGACTACAGGTCCCATCTACAGGGGTGCTGAGTGCTCTGCAAATACATCCGTCCCGCAGCAATTCCCACCTCAGGACCGCAAGCGCTTGCTGATCTTGGAGCCCTAGATATCGGCCTGTGGGCAGGCGGGATCGCACTGGAGAGCCTAGGCGAGTCCGGTCACAGCAGGGGACGAAGCTGCCTTCCCATTCCTCTGGAAGACTTCATAAAGGACTGAGCGAAGAGCAGATTAAAAATAGCTAATTTATCATCTATTTATTATGTTTCTCTTCCCTTCGTATTCCTACTCTCACAGAAGAAATCGCTCCGGTAAAAATTTAAGGGGAGATAGGCTGTATTTCTGCCTTTAGTAGACCATGTTCCAAGAAGGGCGTGATTTCTTTCTCCTCTCAAGACCTAGAATGGGCTTCACTAGTGAATTTTGCATCTCTGATCACAATGATGTGTAAAAGTCGCTCTCCTGATTTAGATCCATGAAGATAGCGGTTGATTTAAAGAAATTAGTACGTCTATCTTAAGCAAAGACCTCTCTTCCAGCTCTCCAAAAGACTTAGCCCCCAGAATATCCTCTGCTCTCTTACTCAGTGACACAGGATGGCTGTATTCTAAGCCCACCTTTGAAGATGATGCTTTATTTCCCAAGCCCCAGTAACTGAAGTTGGTCAAGAACCTTAGCAATTGACAATAAGCTTTCACCAGAAATTGTAATAGTCACACCACTATACCATTTAGTTACCCATAAATATGTCAATTAGTTACACAATTATATGAGAACATATAAAATGTGATATGCTACATAAGACTCCAGAAACACGCAGACAAATTTTAAGGGTTATTTTTATTATTATTGTGATCTGATTTACAGTTAGTAGATAATGAGGAGAGAAGTCAAATTTTATCTGATTACAATTTAGAAAAGAAAAATGAGATGCTTGAGGTCCCATATTGAATATCCACTTGTAAGGATGTCAGAAAGATGGATCTCCAAAGCCAACCATTTCCTGTACAGAGTGGATTTCTGCAAGCAGAGCCTCGTCTTTTAGTTTCAGCTGCAGAAGCAAGGCAGGGAAGAACAGGTAACTCTAACATACTATGGAGCTTTGAAGACCCCCCCCCAACTTATGAGGCTCCAAACTTGTGGGGATGAAATGGGCTTTTCCTATATTGGGAGCTCCCTTAAAGACTTAGAATGCTGTATTGTTTCCATGGTGAATATTCATCAAGCACTGATTGCTCTCAACGCTCACCATCAGCCTCGTACCTTTACTGTGTACTTGTAGGCCTGCTCAGCTTCCAGTTGTCGTCCAACCTAGAACAAAAAGCACATCAGGTCTTTCCCAGAACCTGAATGAATGGTTACTAAGCACTTTCATTTCAAGGAGGGACTGACTGCCCAAGATTGACATTTCCTTTGTCATCAGTACAACACCAAATCCATTTTCATCAGCACAATACCAAATCTAGGACTTATCTTCAGATACTTATTATGTATTAACTGCAGACCAGCTTACCTTTCTTAGTTGGGTCCTCACCTGTTCCCTGGAAGGGCTTTGTGGAGGGACAATAAGAAACACTCACTTTCAGGCAGACCAGAGCCAGATAGGCCCACACTTCAGCGTTGTAGTTATTCAGTGCATTGGCTTCAGAGAGAGCATCCTCAGCCTCGGTGAGCTCCTCCAGCTTGGCAGAGGGAGATAGGAGATATAGTCCAAAATGCTTTTCACTGAGGTCAACTAGAGTCAGCTTAGGTGAAACCACTATCGGACCAATAGAGTCCATGACCTGTACCAGTGCTCCTCCAAACAAGACCTCAAAATCCATCAGTGTCTCTGGAGTCACATGCAGCATATATTTTATATGTCCTTAGATAATTATGTAACTAGTAGTAGATATTACTTGTGGGTGACTATATGGTAGATATATATCTCTCCTCCCATAATAAAGTAGTTTTTAATTTGTTTTTGTTTTAAAATTATTTACTTAGAGACTGGGTCTTCCTTTGTAGTGAAATTCACAGGATTGACTTTAAACTCATTATGTAGTCATGATTGGCCTTGAAACTGAAACTACCTCAGCCACCAGGCATTGGAATTATAGGCGTGAGTCATCAGGCCTAGGTTTTTTGTTTTTGTTTTTCTATTTTAAAAGAATAGTGAGACGGATGGTAGTGGTATCTCAGTAGGCAGAGGCAGGCAGATCTCTGTGAGCTCAAAGCCAGCCTGGTCTACAGAGCAAGTTCTTTTTTTTTTTAAGATTTATTTATTTATTATGTACACAGTGTACAGAAGAGGGCACCAGATGTCATCATAGATGGTTGTGAGTCACCATGTGGTTGCTGGGAATTGAACTCAGAACCTCTGGAAGAGCAGTCAGTGCTCCTAACCTCTGAGCCATCTCTCCAGTACCTACAGAGCAAGTTCTAAGACAGCCAGGACTACACGGAGAGATACCCTGTCTTGAAACACCAACCAACCAACCAATAACAACAACAAAATAGTTTCTAAACCCAAGAAGAGGTGAAGAGCAGCCTTTCAGCTATGCCCATATTTTGACCCACACTTCAGGCCTTTCAAATGTTGGTTATTCAGTTAATCTACATTTTCTGAGGATGTGTTCTGTGCTCTGCAAAATACTTGATGCTGAGAATAAAATATGTGTGTACATATACAGTTCCCTACCCTCAGAGACCTCACTGGTAGATATGTAAAAATATAAAAATATAATGAATATTCCAATAGTAAAAGTGCACTTATGATCTAGAGGTAGGACAAAGAGAAACAGTAGCAGATCTACCTTAACAATGAAGAAATGTCACTACCATGGACCGTAAGGAAATGAAGGAGCTCAGTAGATGCACAAGGTCAAGAGAGAT
Organism: Sigmodon hispidus; assembly: GCA_004025045.1. NCBI lineage: Eukaryota > Metazoa > Chordata > Mammalia > Rodentia > Cricetidae > Sigmodon > Sigmodon hispidus. Next base: position 247,259 of record PVIH01001229.1, read on the forward strand.
AAAGAGTAATGGAACTAACTATAAAGGTATGGGGTGTGACCGAGGGTCTCTGTAGCCCTGGCTGAAACGTGCTCTGTAGACTAAGCTGGCCTTGACCTCACATAGAACCACCTTCCTCTGCCTCTACCTCCTGTATGATAGGATTAAAGGTGCTGTGAAGATGCTGTCCCCAGTCTCAGTCAGGGACCCTGTGAACATGATAGACATCAACTTCACAGCCCTTGGTGGAAAATGTCTGTCTGTAATCCCAGCATTGGGCAGTTAAGGGAGAGAGATGAGAAGTTTAAGGTCATTGTTGGCTACAAAATGAGTTGGAAACCTGTTGTATGATACTTTGTGTTATGATAAAGCTTGCCTGGAGATCAGAAGGCAGAGCTAGCCACTAGTTAACCATAGAGGCCAGGCAGTGGCAGCATAAACCTTTAATCCCAGCATTGAGGAGGGATTTCGGCCCCCCTTTGGTAGAGGATCTGGAGAGGTAAATCACTGGTGGCTGCCGCCTCTGCTTCTCTGATCTTTTCAAGTTATTACCCCAATACTTGACTCCTGATTTTTTAATTAGGATCACACTTCAGAGACCACCCTGAGTACATGAGAATTCTGTCCCTAGCATTGGGCAAAACAGGAGTTAGATTCAGGCCTGACCATGTTAACAGATTTGCTGATTGTTCCATAGTTGCTTTATCAGACTCCAGAGGGAAATGGAGGGAACTGAAGATGGTAAAATGACTGCCAAAGCACGATAAGTAAAAGGTACTTTCTCTTTATGACAAAGGACATTTTAAACTGTCTATGATAAAAAGCTAAAAGAAAAACATTGACACCATAGCTGGTTGTGTGGTCCTGGGAGCTTACTTCTGTCTACATCTCTGATTTCTCATGCTAGGTTTTTCTAAAGTTTTTGTTTTTTCTTTTTGTTTAGTTTAATTTCATTTTATGTGCATTGGTGTTTTGCCTGCCTTCATGACTGTGTAAGGGTGCTGGATTCCCTGGACCTATAGTTACAGACAGTTGTCAGCCGCCATGTGGGTGCTGGGACTTGAACCTGGGTCCTCTAGAGAAGCAACCAGTGCTCTTCTTTTCTTTTTGCTGTGGTTGTTTTGAGACAGGATTTCTCTTTGTAGCCCTGGCTGTCCTGGGCTTTGCAGACCAGACTGGCCTCGAACTCACAGAGATCCACCTGCCTCTGCCTCCGGAGTGCTGGGATTAAAGATGTGTGCTGCCACTCTTGGCTCAGCCAGTGCTCCTAGCCAATGAGCCACCTTTCTAGTGACATAAGTTTTTTTCATTTTATGTTTCTAGTTTAGGCTTCAGTTCGTGAATAATTTTTGTTTTTGTTTTGCTGTTGTTGTTGTTGTTTTGTTTGACACAGGGTTTCTCTATGTAACAACTCTGTTTGTCCTGGAACTCTCTCTGTAGACCAGGCTGACCTTAAACTCACAGAGATCCACCTGCCTCTGTCTCCAGAGTGCTGGGAGTAAAGGAATGCACCACCACTGCCCAGCCTCAGGAACATCTTTGAAGGACAGCTTTTTTCATTAGAACAGACTGCCATCCCAACATCATCACAACCCCCCCTCCCCCAATATGCCTGGAGGACCAAGGAATGAGGGCCTGGTATCCGTACTCTGTTCTCTTACCCGGTAACAAGCAATTCCTAGTCCTAACCAGGTCAGGCATGAAGGTGATCTCTTACAGACTTGCATGTAGGTTCTCTTGGCTTTTTCATACTGTCAAAAGAAAGTGCCACTAAGCTTTAAAACATCATATTGCTAAGGTAACCACAAGCTTCTTGAAAGTTTTGTTCCAGAATACTCTGAAATTGAGAGAGTCCTTGGATTATACATAGATACCTTAAAGAAGCTGTTATCAGAGGACCTGGGAGAGAGGAGGAGGCTTTCACCTGGGAGCAGATCCGAAATGAGGAAGGAACTTACACTGGACATTCTGGGCAAGCACAGTGGTTATCTGAATTCTGTCTGGACTTCATGGACCATATCTTTTCAGTGAGAAGTGACATCATGGAGCTGGAGAGATGCCTCAGCAGTTTAGAGCACTGACTGTTCTTCCAGAGGACCTGAGTTCAATTCCCAGCATCCACATGGTGGCTCACAACCATCTATGATGACATCTGGTACCCTCTTCTGTATAATGTATACATAATAAATAAATATTTTTTTTAAAAAAAAAACAAAGTGACATCATATGATGGGGACAGACACCAAGCCTCTGGTCCCTCTGAGAACTTGTTCTATCAGAATTAGAGAAACTAAAAATCAGCTTCCATTCAAATGCAAAGTCTCTATTTCCAGCTACTCGGCTTCTAAGACCTGAGAGAAAAGGATAATTTGAGGCCAGAAGTTCAAGGACAGTCTTGTAACATAAGGTACCATTTCTTTTAGTATGGAGGAGGATGAGACAGGGTCTCATATAGCCCAGACTGACCTCAAGTCTGTGGTATAGCCCAGGATGACCTTCAGTAACTGATTCTCCAACCTCTATCTCCTGAAACCAGAATTACAGGGATGTGCTACCACACCCAGTTTTATGGGGATCAATCCCAAGGCCACATTCATGATAGACATGAACTTAACCAACTGTCTTTTTCTCATTGTTTTGAGACAAGGCCTCCATATTTTCCCCAGATTAACTTCAAAGTTCTGTGCTCTAGCAACCCTGTGACCTAAGCCCCGCAGCTCTGGGATCATAGACACATGCTGCCACCCTCAGCAAAACCCTATCTCTTTCCAAGATGAAACTTCCAAAGGAAGTAGGGCTCTGTAGCTTATTTCTTGTCTTGTACTGCTGACCTGGAGCATTTAGCCTAGGAACTGGTTGCCTAGTAACCACAAGGTCAGTAGTGCCTTGAAGATGTAGCTCAAGAATCATCCATGTACTACAAGGACATCCAGAATGATCTCTCGAGAAGACCACACCATTTTGGATGTCTGTTGCTCTTCAGTCAGTTTTTTTTCTCTTTCCTCCACAATCATGTCGAGCTAAAGGGTGTGTTACTCTGTATCTCTACTTAGTAAATTCCCCAATTTTACTTCATTTGGACATGTCTTGAGTTCTTTTCTGCAGTGTAGTTTTACCTAAAGTGAAGGTGTCCAAAAAGCTGGTGGTGGTGGAGAGCAGTGATGGTGTGGGAGGACAGTGATGGTGTGGGAGGACAGTGATGGTGTGGGAGGACAGTGATGGTGTGGGAGGACAGTGATGGTGTGGGAGGACAGTGATGGTGTGGGAGGACAGTGATGGTGTGGGAGGACAGTGATGGTGTGGGAGGACAGTGATGGTGTGGGAGGACAGTGATGGTGTGGGAGGACAG